>JAHPZR010001919.1:15000-46498 GCA_019787425.1 Platygyra sinensis
ACAGGTAAACCAAGCGTGAATTTTCAGGTAAATTTCAGAAACTTTATAAACTGAACAAGTTTTTATATCAAGAGCATGAAAAATCAGTTAAGCGATGGCAAGTTTGTAATTGTTCCGTAATGAGTTACCTCGAACAGACAGTTAATGCTGATTCGAACTTTTGGGTGAACTGCCTGTCCTTGAATGACGCTAAACGTGACTTGACAGTTGTGGAAATTGTTTACCGTAAAAGCATGATGGCTGCTTGTTTGCTGGATCTGTTCCGTACTAGTTGGAAGAAAATACCACACTGAAAATCCTAGGAAACTGTTTGATGTTGTTGTCCGTGGAGTTCTGCTGATGTGTGATGTGTGATAGCTGTCGATGCTCCCTTTCATTTCCTTCATTGTAGTCGTTCGGCGACTTTTCATTTGCGTGGCGGATCACCTGAATAATAGACTGCCTCTAAACGTTTGCTGCCCTCAGTTGCTTTCCACTACATCGTCTGAGACTAACTCCTGGGCTAGAATCGCCGAGAGTTTTTGCTGTACATAGTATTTCTTCTTCTTTGCTTGTCAGTGCACTTGCCACGTTCGGCCTCTTCCCTTTTCCTTGCTGGCGAAGATGTCTTACTTTTCGCTCGAGCACGAACTTGGACTGATAAAACTCCCGGTCCCGTGTAACTGAGTACATGTAGTCACGTTCTTTTAAACGCCGGTAAAAGGCTGCCAGCATGGACTTCAAACTCTCCGGTTCGTACTCTGGTAAGTACTTCAGCATTTGTAACTTTTCATCGAGATCTTCGTGCTCATACTCCTCCAGTTTAGGATTGAATTTTCTTTCATTTCCCCAGTTTTCCCAGACATTCAACTACGTTTGTGTTAATTTAGAAGAGCTTTTGTTTTTTGCCTTTAGTTTCAGCTGGTCAACGACTATTTCGTCGGACGAAGTATACCGGCTTTCAGCCATTTTGGTTTTTGCTTCAGTTAAATTTCGCGCTTCCCCTATAGTTTCCATAGCAACTTCCGTATTGCACTCTATAACCTCCATTTGCACTCTATAACCTATTTATGCACTCATTATTGACCAATCAAATACTTGAAATTTTGTTGAGTATATTATAATGAAGCTTATTGTTGGATTCAGCGAGTGACAACAATGGGGTAACAAGCCTACGCAACTCCTATCCTCGTGTAATAGCCGCTTTAGGAAGTTTTGCTCGAACTAGAATATCTCTAAGGATCTGCCCCTTTCAGTGTATGGTACGATCTGGGGATCTTTGAATATTTTGCTAAGCAAAAATCCTGTGGTTTTGGAAGGACATAGGTCATATGTCAGGTTGGCTTCCGCTGCAATCCGCGTGAAATTTGTAGAATTTGAAACCTCTGTTTTTTGCCAGGTTTTTTTCTCTCTCGGCTCGTTTGTATTGCAAGATATGTTTTAAGCTCTCTAAATGTTAGCTCTGGAGGAACAAATATTCCGTGAACATGTTAGCTATTCGCATTTTGCGTGTTACTACGCCGAGCCTGGCTGTTGAATTCAGTAACTGTAACAAGTTATGCTGTTTGATATCAGACACGCAAACTAAACGAAATTAAGTTACAGCTCTTAGCTTCGCTTGGAACACAGAAGGAGCTTGTTCAGTGTCAATTTATAAACTCAAGATCTATTTACTGGACCCTGGTCCCAGAGGTTTTTCTTTATTTTTCACTGCATGAGAGAGCTGCGAGAGAGCCGCGAAGCGGCGAGAAAGAAAAACCTATATTTACTGTCACTTTTTCGTTTATATTTACTACAGACTGTTGAACAAGCAGCTTCGCCAGCTACCAAGAAAATGAAGCCTGAGTGAAAATGGAAGCTATTATCATATTAGTGTCAATAAACAACGCTTTTGTGAACAGAATATTTGTTGTCTACTCTTCGCTGTGTCATTTTACTCGCGGAACAAATATCATACGGTGTCTATCAGGAAATTGAATTCGCAGTAACTTTGGACAGAGATAGTTTTCTTCCATACATTTCTGTTTTTATTCCATAATCCCATAACCTATTATGAAGCAAACATAAATTTAATTCAATGAAGCTACATTGTGATGAGTAGCTTCTTTCATCGCAGCGCCTCGTCGACCGGCATATTGAATTATGCACTGTTGCTACCAAATAACGTCACGTGAACGAAAACTTGTGCAGCGATTGGTTTATGGTTTGTTTTGGTCGAGGTTGTCGAGGTTATCAAAAATGATAAAGATCCCGGACTGTGTACTAAGTTAGCCAATGAACGAAAATTGCACGCAGATAATTTCTTAAGATAAGTTGTAAGCTTTTTTTTTTTAATATGCACTGTCTTTTTAAAAAATAACTTAAAACAAAGTCGTCCTCTCAAACAAATGTCAAAACTCTGCCAGCATATTCATCTATTTTTTTTTTCTTCATAAAAAGGCAAGATCATACAAATTCCAAGATACAGTTCCAACAAGGCCGAAAACCAAGTAGACAGCATCGCATCACTCGTACTTGAATTTGTCCTGGTTTCCTCTTCAATTCTTAGCTATGTTTAGTAGCATACTCGTCTGAAGTGTTACTTCTCAATGCGAAGCATGCAGTGATATATAAATACTCAGCAAACAAGAGCCAATCATTGATGGTACTTACATTACCGAGTTCATTATCAGTGTCATATTCGACAATCGACCTTGTTCTAGAAAATGACATGGAACTAACAAAAATGTCAATGGTTTACGAAATCGACTATAACAACAATGTGACAAACAGAATGTTAGTTGGAAAGCGAGTAAATTCAACGTTTTCATCGTTTTCCTCTTCAATCCGTATAGGTCACCTTGTTGGAGCAAATATAGTCAACAAGCCAAATGCAGTAAAACATGAAATATTGCATTTCATTTTTGCTGAACAGCGACGGGTAACTACGTCCGGAAAATTTGAGAGCAACATGAATTCGCCAGCTCTCCCACGCAGCTCAATAAAACGTTTTGATACAAACATAACATAAGAAAAATGTTGGGAAAGATATTGCCAGACAGTTGTGCTTTATTTACGTTAGCCTATAAATAAAATTCGCGCATAGATGTAAAATTTAAAATTGTTAAATTTGACTTTTCATCTGAACAATCTTTTAAGTGACACAAAATTCAAAACAAAGCTTTCTGTTCTGTCCAAAGTGATGTTACAATCCTGCAAGCATCTATCAGTTTTGGACGGTCTCAAAGTATGTTGTTGAGAACGAAAATTTAGTTTTGGCAAGCCAAGAATTCTTGTTTGTCTATCCAGTGTTGAGGCGGTTCTGCCTCGTCAACGCTTTCAACGGACTAGACACTGACAAACGCTATTTACTCGACTCTGAAGATGACTTCCGCTCAGGCCGTGGAAACGTCAGTCACCAACAACAGTTCTTTTCTGAATTGCCCTCATCTTGACGATCACTCAATACGAACTACTGATACTGCTGGGTTCAAACCATTTACTAAGCTTGCAAACTTTTGTGTGCTTTAAAGCATCCAGTAAGTTTGTTCGTACACAGTAATTGACTATGCAAATACCTCGGTCGGCCCCCACAATAACGCAGCGAAACGTTACCTCATCTTTGAATATTGTTTGCCGACATCCTCTGTTAAAGCTATTTTAAATCATTGATCTGGAGAAGTAGTCAGGAGTGGGCTACGACTGCATCGCATTTTAACTTTGTATTTCGGAGAAAATTAATGTTTGAAAGAAAAAATGTTTTGACACTCAGAAATCTGCACGTTCCTACGAGCCAAATTACCGCGGACTGTTCGTGTTCATTGACATCTTTACAACTCTAAGAGCTGTAAGTTAACTCTTCAGTCATCATTTGTATCTTGATAACCCAAATGGACCAGCAAATTGTCGATCCTCACCCTGGTCTAAATAACAACGCGGCGATCTCGTCTGGCGAACTCGCACTTCGAAATAGAAAAAAAAAATACATCGCAGCCGTCAAAACTGCAGCTAGGCTCCGAATTGTAAAGCTACAGTTCTTTCACTTAAAAATCTTGGCCAGTTTTGATAAAATATGAATCACAAATAACCCAAAAACGTTTTGACAGCTATCGAAGCTCAGTCAAAAGTCTCTTAGGTGTCTTAGCCCATGGCCAGTTCCCGAAGTGACGTAACTGCGTGAGCCCCACCCAGATCCCACTTCGCGCGATCGTGAACATGGAAACGCTGGGATTTATTTTTCGATACCAATTTTTTGTCGTTCAAAGAAATTAGGGAAACTAGTAGACACAAGGTTGTGACAAATGCATATGGTCAGGTTCACTGCTTGAGTGTGTTGTATAGTTTGGTTTTATATAAGTCCAAACTGAAGTAAACACGCATAAAAAGAAACCCCTACTGAAAAATCAAAACCGAACTAAACATCTCAATAGTCACATCCCTTCGACATCAAAGCGTTGTTAAATAGAATATTAAAAATAAAGGCTGGTTCTCATATGCCGCCGACCTACCTGCGATTTAGTTGCCGCATAGCGTCGCAGATACCCACGGATGATGTTCACATAAAATATTTTCATCGCCGACAATCGCCGGCTTGCCTCAGTGCGAAGTTGAACTCAGCTCAACTTCGCAGGCAAGCCGGCGGTCAATGCCTGGGACAGAATGTGTCGGCGATAAATGTTCACATATGCCGCAGCGTTGCCCCAGGCCAATGCATGTCCCAGGTAGGTCGGCGGCATATGAGAACCAGGCTTAATAACTTAGAAACAAGGCGAAGTTTTCGGTTCAAATTATAGAGAATACAACTGTGATCAACGGTTTATCTTTACATGTAAAGTGATGTTGGTTCTTATGATTATCGTCAGCAACTCACTTAAAACAAAATTTAAAAAGTCACGCTCTTGAATTGACAGCAATAACTGTTCACAACTCTTACAATTCAAAGAGATCATCATTATTTCCTTTTCCGGCCAACTTTCTGAAAACTTTTCTTTATGAGATTAAGCTGCTGCTTCGTGAAAAAGCTTTTTTCTTTGGTTAATATCTCCCTTTTCAATGTATCGAATAGTTGTCTAGTATTGATCAGTTGTCCGCTATTAACCTCAGCCTTAGAAAAATACCAAGCAAGATCAAAGAGGTCCCTTGCTGTTAAATCCGAAAAACTGCTCTTTAAGAAAGAAACCTGTAGACCTTCGTACAACTTTCTACTTCCGGTTTTTGCTTCCACGTATCCTCGCAGAAGCAGAAACTTTTCTGACTTTGAAAACTGGTGCAAACCACGCTGAAATACACTTTCTTCAATCACATCAAACATTTTACTGTTCGACTTTCTTGCTCTTCCGAGAGACCAAACCACTTGACATAAAGCGCTATTGCCAAATAGCTCAACATCTCTTGTCAGCAACTCACGTTCAATTTCTTCAACAAGCTTGCTGTCCTTTCGTTGAGCAACAACAAACGAGTAAAGGATAAGAACAAGGTGATGGACCTGAAACATGCCAACACCACGGTTAAGAATCTCGTCCTGAACAAGATCAAATAATTTAGAATTTGTCGCATCTTTCGTTGCAAAGGACCAAACAATTTGTGATAGATCGGAATTTTTGAATCCCTCTACACCTCTTAAGTTAAGTTCATTATCCATGATATTGAAAAGCTGTTTGCCTCCTTTCCTAGCCTTGCTGAATGCCCAAAGTATCTGAAAAACATCACGTCTTTCCAAGTTAGCTGTTCCTCGTCTCAGAATCTCTTCTTCCTCTCTTTCAAACAAAGTGTCTGCATTCAACTCCTTCTTTGCAAAGGACCACACAAACAGAGTAAGATCACTACTGCCAATCACCAAGAAGTCTCTTCAGTGATAAAATTTCTTCCAAGAAAATATCAAACAGTTCAACGGCACAGCCATCTGAGTTGGTAAACAACATCAACATCGCAGCAAGTAACTGACTGTCGAAGATAGCAAGTCTCAACTGACCTTCACGAATGGATCCTTGTAACATGGAAGATATTTCTGTAGCTGTCATGTCCAGGTTTATGCATCCACTCACAATCTGGCTAAGATTTGCGTTGCCAAAGGTTTCGATATCACGAGACAGAATAGCTCTCTCACAAACTTGAGCTAGCTCGTGATCTTTCTCTTTAAAGTGCACCTAACCCCAAAAATGTTTTTCCGCTAAAACAATAAAGCTTATTTTGTGGAGTAATTAGCCGCAAAAATTTTTCGATTTGGTTAAATCCTCGAATTTCTGTGCCCCCTTGAAACCGAGTTTCGTATGGTTCACGACCGAGCATAAGGAGTCTGGGGAGAGTAAAGACGTGACGTCACTTCAAGAACGAAAGCTTCGGCTGTCCCAGTCGGGCCTTTTACTCCGTGTGAGCGTAGAAGTCTTTTTGCCGCACAAGTTTTTCGCTGGGGGCTCCACAGTCGACAGATTTCTGTTTTTATCAACAATATCTTCTACTTCGTCGGATTCTGAGATGAGCTTTGACTCAGAAGACTCCGAAATGTATTATATCGCTGAAGAGAATGACGACTCGCACTTGTCAACAAAGCAAAGTGAATAGTTAAATGATGACGGCCGAGCTGATTTATATGCTGACAACTCTCTGGCCAACGAAGAATGGATAGACAAATGAGGTGGATGCTGACAAAGAACTCGAACGAGCTCTGATGGACAGACGCGAAGGCAATGATATGTAGAAGTCAAAGAGACTGTAGCGTGTGGTGCGTATATTTACTAAATTCGCGCATTCTTCGATCTCGCATTACATACTTTCGTATAAATAAAAGTCAAGTCCGTTAACTTTCTCAAATTATTTTAACTTCATTCGTTCAACGTAGACCAAAATGATTATCCCATGACACAATGTTTGTGTTCTTTTCCTGCGAGTGTGGAAATTGTAGCGTCGCTTCCCTTCAAAACATCAGCGCCCATCAGCGAATGTTATTGTTGTTATTATTATATTAAAGTGAGTTAGGTTGTCAAGACTCGAAGAAGAGTGATCTTGTTCTTGAAGATATTGGTGCTCATGTTACCTTAAAGTGTGTTACTGAATATCCAGGAATTAAACCTGTATGGCTTCAGAAATGGAGTTTAATTTTAAGATTAGTAGTGGGCAAATACAAAACTATCTGTCGGCTTTGCCGACTAACTGCTGTTGTTTCTCAGTCGATGGACGGTTATTCCAAATTCGTCTCGCTTAAGTCACTGAGTCAGCAAAATCCCTTCCTCTCTCTGAAAATCCAGGCATCGAGCGAGATCATCTGGTTTGAAATACTTTATGGAACAGATCACCGAACTCTTAGACGGCTATCACTTTGCACGAATCGAGCCATCACTTTGTACGCTTCTTCTCTTCAGGACATATCTCCATAAAACGGTATGGCATGAAGCGGAGTACCTCCTGTAAGTTTGTTGTGTTGCTACATCACACTACAGCGCACCTGGCTAGCATTTTTTTTCGAACAACCCTTCCAGCCTTTCCCACAGAAACAAGTAAATATGCGAATCTCGGAATCATCGTGTTCTCGATTTGACGTCACATCCGGCCCTCGACCCATTCTCCGTTAAACTCGGTCGTGGACCAAAATGGCGGCAATTTCACGTACTTTGACGAGCCATAGAAAATCAAAGATTTAACCAAATCGAAAAATTTTTGCGGCTAAGTACTCCACAAAATAAGCTTTATTGTTTTAGCGAAAAAAAGTTTTTGGGGTTAGGTGCACTTTAAGGTTTCCTAAAGACCACATCACATTGGTAAGACCCCTGGGTTGACATTAACCAATGTCTTTGGAGATACTGTCCAGCAATTCCAGGTATACATTGTTTGACCCTTGTCTTGATTTGCCTTTCTCTTGTTCCAAAACTCGCCTCTGATTTCCATCTCTTCCGGTGATCTTGGCAATGCTATAAAGCGCGGTCACTCTGTTAACAATGTTTGCTGAATTCTTAAGAATAGCTGACTCTTAGGATCGAGAAACGCCGGTCAACGACCCATTTGGCAAATCGCTCATATTTTGCCCAAAGATACCCTTAGGTGACCTAATTCTAAAAATCATATTTAAAGATTCCAGCGAATTTTTATTTTTTAGAAATTCGCGAAAATTTGAAAGCGCGGTGTTTTCGTGTAATAAATATGACCGAAATAAGGTGCGAGGACGAAGCGCTGCTAAGGTCTTAAAATAAATTCAATTGACTTCAAACTTCACACAAATGTGGAACAACCATTCTAATTTATTTTTCGTTTTAAACTAATCTCAGATATGTTTATCTAGTGATTTTCCGAACCATTTTAAAAACACCTCTCAAGCGTGTTAAAAATGGCGGCACAATGTAGGTCATGTTTAACAGCATAAAAGTGCATCTGGTACCTCACTTTTCGATTATTTTACTTTGCAGCCTTAAAGTATCATTATTAAACATATACCATGCTAATTTTCATGCTCGAACTCGCAGTATTTCCCTTTGAGAAAAACGAAAATCTCTGTCAATGTGTTGGGCGCAAGTGACACAATGTTTATACACGAACAAGAGACAAACAATTTCAATGGCGAAAATAAAAGGCTGTCATTAATTAAAAATCCCGTCAATTCACTGCTATCATAGAAACATACTTTCCACTACATAAAAACTGTTTTTAGACGTTTTAGAAACGCTTTAACTTTGTTTAATTTCGTGTTTGCCGTCATGTCTAGTTTGTCATCACGTGTGTTCCCGTAACCAACACCGTGAATGGTTATCACTACAAACGCAAGAGATTTAATTTCCTGGAAACTTAATGTTTTTTAATGTTTTCTATTTACCACAACGCTTTGAGTTCGTTAAGACACAATAATGGGTCAACTTGGAATGCTGTCAAGTTAGCATTAAGGACGTTAAAAGCTAAGACTTAAAATTAATCGAGTTGAAATGTCTTGAAGCAAATTAGAATGGTGCCCTTACTGATTCTAATTTGGCAAACAGCCGATCACGGTTCAAGCTCAAGAATTCGAGAGGTTAATCCGGCAATGAATTACCGGTAAAACAACAAAATCAAACCGAGGTCATCGAAAGCGTAAGTTAAAAGTTTGAAATAAATTGCGCCTATGTAAATTGGAAACAAGTGAAAACTGTGAAACGGTCAGACCCAAACAAATAAACAAAATGTTTTAAGATGTGACTAATTTCATCCGAAAATGTTGCAGGAAACATACCTAAAAGCCGTTGATTCCCCTCAATACCACTCCACATTGTATTAAAGAGCCTAAGCTTTCTGCTGTAAGAAACGGGATACATGAGTCTGTTTTTAAAATATTGAAACAGCAGATGACTCCCGAAGTATCACTAAGCTAAATAATTTTCAGTTCAGCTCGGTTCCGCTGAGTCAATTACCTGTTGGTGCGCGTATTGCATTGATCATGCAACCTCATTCCCGGGGTCTACCCTTTTTCCTCCCCATTTTCAAAGGGCAAATTGTTGACCGTGGATAAGTGGAAAAATAGTTAAACCGGAAAAGCGTTTTGAACATATTTAGCGTTTACCAACAGGCAATTGAACTGGTTATAATGCTAATCGTATCTGATAGAATCTCAAGTTTTCTTTCCATACACACGGGGGTTACAGTGCATACTACTAGATGGGGGTGGCCGGGACAGTCAACCTGCTAGTGAACCACTCTGTGGAGGGATTGTAGATCGTCCCTACGCTTTACCCTTCTAGGCCTCTGTGTTATTCTTATGAACTGACGATGTTGTTACAATGATATTTTTTAGCTTTATGCTAATGATCAAAGGTTTCTTTTATATTTGAAATAGGCCCTTTGCAGGATCCGGTAACATGGTACGGAATAAATTACGCTGGGACGCAAATGACGCAGTGGGACTTCCCAAACAAAAGAATTCTTACCAGTCCAGCCCGACTTTCCTTTGTTTTGAAAGTCCCACTGCGTCATTTGCGTCCCAGCGTAATTTAGTCCGTACCATATGACTGGATCCTGCAAAGGGCCTTTTAGTCAGACATCTCTCTCTTTGGTTCTGCTGTAAGCATCGTTCTCTGAAGGACACTTTAGGCCCGTTCCAAACGCCGCTCCATTCATGCGCCGAACCTAACTGATGAGTTAAGTACGGCAGAAGAGCGGCGTTTGAGTCAGTTCGGTTCGGCAGATTAGATTTGGAGCGGCAAACAACATTAAATTCGGCAGGGTCTGCCGCACTATGCGACGTTGGAGCGGCGACTGATTCATACGGCGTTCTCTGCATGTGCCGAACCTAACGCATAAATTACTGTAATGTATTTTTCATATAACGGCACTCGTGATTGGCTCAAAATTGAGTGGCGTGACCAGTCATGCATGAAGCTCGAAATCGTCGCTAAAAATAAACACAACAAAAATCCTGTCACGTATCGGAGCTCCCTTCTTGCCTTCGATTTACGAGAATCGGGACTTTTTGAGCGAGTTATTTTTAGCGCAAATTCAGTTTTTGCTGTTTTTTCGTGATACTAGCCCAGCTTATGAGATTTCCCTTTAACAGGTTGCATTTACCGGGACAAAACCTGTCTAAATACAAACAAGGAACCTTGCGACTGAATTTGCTTCCCAAAATATTGCTTGGACAGCGAGACATTAGTCACAGCTTTTCCATTTCGACAGAGTTCTTGAATTCAGAACGCATATTTTCTCATCGAAAATTGTTTACCACGAGCTTCCCGAATTAAGTTCGACGCAAGTACGCCGTCTGAATCAGCCGTTGCTCCAAAGTTGCTCTAAAGTCGAACTTTATTGAGTTTGGTTCGGCACATGAGTGGAGCGGCGTTTGGACCGGGCCTTAGGTCATTTTCTAAAAAAATTACAAACACTGCGACCACAACATAGGTGCCATTATCAACGTTTGTGACCATTGAAGCGTCTGCTGATGTTTTCATGGATAGTGGCTATGCAGCAGGAGTGTAAAATTGTCCTCAAAGCGTCTGCATTCCTGTCTTTCAGAGGCTGTCTACTTTAGAGAGGCACTTGTCTCTGGAGAACTGAAAGCAGTTTCCTAACGGTAAGTGCGCTCGTCCCTGGAGCACAATCGAGCGGTAAGGGCTTGAGCCCTGGCCAGGGACACTGTATTGTGTTCAAAGTGACTCTCTCCACCCAGGAGTCTAAATGGGTACCGGCGAATTGTTGGGGAAACCTAACAAACTGGAGGGAAGTGACTAGCGTCCCGTCCAGAGGGGGTAGAAATACTCCTAGCAGCTTCATCCTACAGAAACTGGGATAAGCTCTGGGCACTATGAGCCGGTCGACTCCAAGGCCTCATTTTTTTTTTTTTTTTTTTTTGAGGGGGGGGGGGGGGGGACGGGGAATCGTAATATTTTTGTAGAGAAGGAGAGAGAGGATGAGGTGAAAAATGTTTTGGAGGAAAAACGGTGATGGCCGAATTCGCTGCAGCGATCATTCTACCTTTATCAACTTAAAGATAGATGCTCTAATGTACTTGGTTTCTGACACTGCCTGCAGATGCAGCGCAGCCTCGCCTTCAGAAACTCGTCACTCTGTAACATGTGAAAACATGTAATTGCTGGTTTTCACATGACGTCACCAAATTTCAAACCTCAGAAATATTGATCCTCCTGAAATTTTACTTTCATGCTGTATAAAAGTAGCTAAAAACTAATATTCATACATATTTTCACTCCGAATGGGTTCTTGGTTTAGTGATAGACTACGCTTGAATTTCTAAGCTTTTGCGTGACGTGACATTTACATGATGGGCGAGAGAGCTGTTATGTTGGTTTAAAAGGTGACTTATTTCGAGGAATTCAGGTATCTGAACAGTTCTTGTATTAGAATAAAGTACTATTGTTACGTTTTTTTAGTTATTCGAGAGATAAATTCACTCTTTCGTAGCAAAACTCAGTGACAGATGTTTCTGCTGGTTTCCGTCCGCCATGTTGGTGCCCATGTACATGGGCACCAGCATGGCGTCTCCATACAAATCTCTATAAATTTGGGGAAAACGTTTCTTCGCATATCTTCCATGAGAAAAATTGCTGTGACCTGAATCTTGGCGAGAGTCTTTGCATATGTACCTTCTTTCTATTTCCAGATTCTGGACTTAATCTATTGAACGGTTTTGATTTTTTTGATTTTGATCTATTTTGAATGGCGTGACACTGAAAACCAGCAATAGATCTCGCGAACAGCGAATTTTTTTGAAAAATAGTTGTCCATAAAGAAGTAGCTGACTTATTTATGATCCACTTATACTACATTTTATTTTAAAAAATAATAGAATGAACTAATCCTCTTCCACACATCCCTTACCCACCCTCAAAGACAAAAAAATCGGCGGTGGGGTTGTGTGACATTTTTCTCGGTGCTGAAATGTCAACTTCACAAAAACACTTTTCATGAAAATATGTATCTAGAAATTACTCCCAGTAAATGGCTCAAGAATTGCTCCCTTATATTGTGGTTTACCAGTAAGGTGGATGGATGGCATTTGGGTATGTCTCTTGTCATTCTAAGGCCAGTAGTTATAGTGCGTAATGAATCATTATGAATATTGTGAATTTGTTTGCGGTCAAACAATTTTGCCATATCATGTTTTCCATACACAATTATTTTTTGAGGGGGCTGTTGTAGGAAGGGCTTATCTACAGTCTAACATCACTCTTTTGAGCATCGGCTAGAGTTAAGGTAGAAGTATATTGTCATTGTACATCGTCAAGCATTCCACCATAGCCACATACCGACTAACACGACGAACCGTATAAGATAGGCATAAAACGATGAACAGTTCACACGACTTCTTGTTCGCAATTAACTTCAGCTAGTTCAAACCTCTTTTGTGAACTGCTTTAGACTTACACGGTCTTTCGCTTGTTCCTTAATTGTAATAGATAAAATGCAGGATGTTAAGAAGGCTGAGATAAAGGGAATTTGCGTTTGAAATATTTGGCACTAACTTGTCGATTGATTTGCATAAGCGCTCGCGAATTTCAGTTGATGATACTGCCTCAGTAGAGGAATTTGAAGCTTGAAATTTGACTTTCAGTTGATCACACTGGTAACTACAGTCAAAAGGATCTTTCCCAAGGCCTAAGTTTTATAATCAAACTGATTAATTTAGATTGTTAACTCATTTCGTGAATATATCATGTGTCATTTGAGCTGAGTATGTTACATAGATTTTCGAATTTCTCAGAGGGAAATAATGGAAGTTCGAGCATGAAACTTGGCATGGTATATGTTTAATAATGATATTTTAAGGCTGTAAAGTAAAATAATCGAAAAGCGAGGTACCAGATGTACTTTTATGCTGTTAAACATGACCTATATTTTGCCGCCATTTTTAACACGCTTGAGAGGTGTTTTTAAAATGGTTCGGAAAACCACTAGATAAACATATCTGAGATTAGTTTAAGGAGGCTCGAAAAGGTTTTTCGTTGCTATATTGCTTGTGAAACGATGGAAGATTACAAAGGAGGATGCTTAATGGTGTGGGCAAACCTCTCCTTGTCTCCTTGCAACTCTATTGTTGGGCTATACTTTAAGGGTACTTGTGACGTCATATCAGTTACCATGGCAACGCACGAGGTCCAAAAAAGCGTCCTCTAAATTTCAGTTTTTGTAAGTTATCTGAGAAACTAATTCGGTGACCTACCATTTTTATCTCTTTGTTGGAAAGTTCCCTAAATTCTTTAACTTTTCAGACAGTATGGAAAAATTTTATCTAGTAGAATTAAATATATTTAAAAAAAACGCGTTTTATGGCTTACAGAAAATTCCACTAGATAATTTTCCCCCGAAACTTTTATATCTGAAGTGCCATCGCGAATGGTGCGTGTATGCAAAAAATCAAGATAGGTCACCGAGCGAACTTTCGAGCTAAAAACAAATGTTTTCCGCAGATTTTATTTCCGGTTCGCGCGATTTTACGCAGCATTAACTTCCAGTGTGCTGATTTTAATACTGATTCAGCTGACGCGTGCACCTTAGTTATGGCGTGTGTAGATTGGGCGCGCGCGTGCAGCTAAAAACCCTTTCGAGCCTCCTTAAGGTCATTCCCCAGTATTGCATTGCGCATCCCTACTGCGCATAGTTTTACGCGTGATTAGCGCGCGCGCATTAGAAAATGGCGGCTTTTTCTTTACGACTGGACCTCGCCGAAGAGGTAAATCGTCATTTTCTCGAAAACGACTACGGTGACCTATCATTTTTTTCTGTCGTTTTGAATTGAGTAATAAATTTCTCTATGTAAAATAAATATGGGCCAATTCTCAGTTTTGAGAAAAAACAATCGTCGGAAACGTGAATTTAGCAAGCAATCGTGGTGCTTTTATAAGGATTTATATGGTATAAACGAGGTGCTGTTGCTCCTAAACGAACATGAGGACCCCTCATTTTTATTTCCAAATTTAAGTTCCTAAAATATAAACAATCAATTGGCAAAGTTTGAGAAAAATCTCAGTTTAGGTTCTATTTCAGTGGAATGACCTTAAAACGAAAAATAAATTGGAATGGTTGTTCCACATTTGTGTGAAGTTTGAAGTCAATTGAATTTATTCTAAAACCTTAGCAGCGCTTCGTTCTCGCACCTTATGTCGGTCATTTTATTACACGAAAAACCGCACTTCGACCGCGCTTTCAAATTTTCGCGAATTTCTAAAAAATAAAAATTCGCTGGAATCTTTAAATATGATTTTTAGAATAAGGTCACCTAAAAGTGTCTTTGGGCAAAATATGAGCGATTTGCCAAATGGGTCGTTGACCGGCGTTTCTCCTTCCTAACAGTCAGCCACTCTTAATACTGTAAAACAAGTCAAGTTGCTCTTTGACTGTTTTAAGTGACAATATAATTACTTTATTCGTTTTGGTATCATCTTCAGATGGCCGCGGTCCGCGAGAAAAGTGAACAGCTGATGGTTTTAAAAAATAGCTGCCAATTGTTTCTGGTTTACTTTGTTTTAGAATCTTGGATGATGGCCGCCAAGTGTGGGACAAGTTTCTAAACTCTTTAAATGCTCGTGACGGGAACACTCGAGTCAGATAATGACAATATTGCAGGGGATACAGGCTTGTTAAGGTATCAGCCAGGGTTCAAAATGTGAATTTTCGAAATTTTTGATTTCGAGACGTGCTGATAGAACTTCTCAAGAGCTTTCTTTTAAAAAAAAATCCACCAAAAAATATTGCTTCGTTGCAAAGTTATTGGACGTTGAAGTTTGCTACACGTTAATTGTTTTAATTACCCGTTGACAAGTCCTGTCATTCTGGATTAAGTTGTATGTCAACACGTCACGAAACAAACCGCAAGGTACAGTGGTGTCATTTTATCACGCAATACATGCCGCAAGATTGATTCAAATGCCTGCGAAAAAAAAAAAGAGGTCGTGCCCGTTTTCGTCTGCAACGGCAAGGCTGAAGAAGGGGAAAAATTGTTTAGCTCTGATTGGGCTCAAAAATTAGCGGAGAGCGATAAAGGTTCTTACTTTGACCAAGAGCAATGGCTAAAGGAGTTGAATGAGCAGCCAAGCGCCGAATACGACCCGTCGATTTCCTCGTCGATTTCTTCGTCAACATGTAGTGCAAGCCGATCAAAAATTACGTTTGAATGGGTAATACTGACCAGCAGCGCGTGTGCCCAGTTGCAGTAGTGAAGGTAGCGGTTCCGGCGGGGAGATTTCCCTCGTTTTAGTTTGTCAAGAACGCTAACCTCCAAAGAATTTGCAAAATGATTGCCGCCATAACTGAAATAGAAAATAGGTATATGATGGCCTAAATAGAAGTCGAATTAGTGCCTAATGGGAACGAGCGCAAGTTTGAAATAAGCTTAAAACTATGGCACAGCTCGTGCAAATTTCTGCGTCGTAAAATATTACTGTTTACATAAATACAAGATGTCTTGCTCAATTTATTCACGTTACGGATGTCTGAGAAATTTTTAAGAAGTCTTACTTAACAAGTCTCATCTCTTCCAGCATTATTTCTCTGGCGTCATTTGACTGACTTTCCGAGGCGGCTTGACACGGAGTTACAGTCGCCGTTTGGTCCTCGGTTTCTTTTGCCTTGGGCAGCGCTTTTGATGACTTTCTCCTCGCTTTTGGCATGTCGATGAACCCAACTGTTATCTTGCGAAGAAGATTAAATTAGAAACGTTCGAGATTGCGGCAAGATCTGTATACGTGGAACGATAATTTTGAATTAACTAAACCTCTGATACTTGTGATTTGCATCCGACCGGAAAATGCAGTATATTCCCGCCACGTCCCGCGTAAAGAGTTGGCCTGCTGCATATCACCTGTCAAACGCCTATTGTTATTGCAAGATGATCCCTCTCTGGTAAACATCAAAATGGCTGATTAGGTGTTATAATCCTGTTGCGGTACGATGCCGCAAAAAAATCTATTTTTCTTGTTTTCTCGGAACGAAAATTTTGGAAAGTTGAGCGTACGTTTTTAACTCCAAGTCGCCAGCCCCTGAACGGATTTAGCTGAAATTTGGCCAGCTTATTGTCAGATAGTTTTTCTCGAAAACCGTGTCGGCGATTTTTGTTTTCTTTTTCCGTTTTCGAATAATCGTCATTTTTTCAAAGGAAGTGCTGATGATTTGTCTCCTCTGACTTTATCCTATTGTCACAAAAGAACAAATGCACGTATCAAAAATCGCCGACACGGTTTTTTAGTAGAGCGTGTCAAGAAGCAAATGGGATGTTTATCGTTCGCTTCCGCTCATTCTTAGCGGGACTGGAGTTGAATTTACCCAGACATATGCTTTCGCGAAAAACGTCTCAATTACGCTATCTCTTACGATTTTGAGATTTTTAAAGGAATGAGCCATAAAGTGGAACTATTAAGCTTTCAGAAAATGTATGGTTTGTTGGGGTTTATAAGAGAAATGAAAGCGCTACAGGGATCCGCGCGCGGACGGTCCTGAACCCTGGCTGATACCTTAACATGGACAAAGCTCTCATTCCATACATCGTACGCATGGTTACTTGGCAGATCGTATGCGTCTAACAGAAGGTCCCTTGTGGTCTATTTTCTATGTTGAAAGTAAAAGGAGTTTAAGGTATCATTGTAAAAAACAGGTATTGGCAGAAAGGAGGATATTATTTCTCATTTAAATATCAGTATCACTGATAATAAAGATAGCTACAGGTAAATTTTATGTATAAGATATAACTATAGCCTTAGGATTTTGTGGCCCAAATAGTACAAAACTGCCCCTCAACCCACCCCGCTCTCCCCAAAAAGAAAGAAAAACGTAACCTCACCACATCTTACATGTACATGCAAACTCCCGACAAGAACAAGCCTCGAACGGCTTATAATCAGGTTGCGTTCTAAGCTACAATAACGAACAAATCGTGTTGGAAAATGCCAAAAACATAAAATCATAACGGCGATATCTAAAGCATAAATGTGAGAACGTTTTTAGTAATACCTACAGAATAAATGTCAAATGCAAGCTTGTCTAAGATGAACGTGTTTAAACCAACATTGCACAGAAAATATGTGTGGAATGATTTCTTTCTAACCCTTGTGACCAAGGCTGTCTGAGGGTGGAACTAAGTCAACGCTTTTTCGTTTGACCAATCACAGCGACATTTGGCTTTTGTAGCAACCCGAAGCAGAAAAACAAAGACTCTCGCTGATTGTAACAAATTGCACGATCTACAACGGTTTATAACTGCTTTATGAAGCAGAGGTAAAAGATTTCTTTTCATCTTATATCCAAGGGTTCACCACTGTAAACCCTTTGTAATGCGTGAAAGACAGGTTTTTAGCACAGCAAAAGACGTGTTTTTATATAGTTTTGTATCCCGATTCTAATTCCTCAGAGATTTTTCTACCGATATCTGTGACGTCACAATTACGTCATAATCTCTTGTAACTCGTTTGTAAACCGCTGGAAACCGACGTAAACCGTGCGTTCTAGCCCTGGAATGAAAATAGGCAATAGGAACAAGGTTTCAAATAGCTTTAAAAAATTTTTACTTACAACTGCACGAACATTGTTTTAGACAACAAAATGGGCCTTTGAATATGAAGAGTGATCATCGCAGTAAATTTCCAATTTAAGCAACTAGAAAGAAGAAGCCTGAAAAAAAAAATCAGGGCGTCAACGGGATTCGAACCCATGACCTCCGCGATACCGGTGCGATGCTCTACCAACTGAGCTATGAAGCCACACATTGGGAGCGAGGTCAATTTATTGAGTTCATATTTTCCCGTGAAGTGAAGTGATGTGAAATATGTATGAAATAATTCATATTTGTACTGCGGTTGTAGATGAATGTGAAGAGTGATCATCGCAGTAAATTTCCAATTTAAGCCAATGGAAAGAAGAAGCCTGAAAAATAAAAAAAAATCAGGGATTCAACGGGATTCGAACTCGTGACCTCTGGAAATTTACTGCGATGATCACTCTTCACATTCATCTACAACCGCAGTACAAATATGAATTATTTCATACATACTTCACATCACTTCACTGCACGGGATAATATGAACTCAATAAATTGACCTCGCTCCCAATGTGTGGCTTCAAAGCTCAGTTGGTAGAGCATCGCACCGGTATCGCGGAGGTCACGGGTTCCAATCCCGTTGAAGCCCTGATTTTTTTTTTTTTTCAGGCTTCTTCTTTCCAGTTGCTTAAATTGGAAATTTACTGCGATGATCACTCTTCACATTCATCTACAACCGCAGTACAGATGTGAATTATTTCATACATATTTCACATCACTTCACTGCACGGGAAAATATGAAGTCAATAAATTGACCTCGCTCCCAATGTGTGGCTTCATAGCTCAGTTGGTAGAGCATCGCACCGGTATCGCGGAGGTCAATGGTTCGAATCCCGTTGAAGCCCTGATTTTTTTTTTTCAGGCTTCTTCTTTCCAGTTGCTTGAATTGGAAATTTACTGCGATGATCACTCTTCACATTCATCTACAACCGCAGTACAAATATGAATTATTTCATACATATTTCACAAAATGGGCCTTTCTTGAGAAATATTTAGCAGGGACATATTTTATTGTTTGTTACAATGTTATGAGGTAGAAACGCTAAAAATCTAGGGAAAAGGAAATCAGCGAATCAAGTTATGGAAAAGTTAGGCCATAACCAGATTTGGGTAGTCATTTCCTTTTTAACTCGTGAAGCGCATGCGCGAAACGAGTTATCGTAAGTTGTGGGCAAATGTGTCGCTCGATGGGCTGTAAACTTTATGCAAATGAGGTACGCTCGCGGCTTAATTTTAAATTGCTGTCTATCTTTAAAGGGGCATTGTCACGGTATTTGGCAACTTTATCAAAAGCTAGAATGTGCCTTCGCATCAACTGAACTTCAAAACTAAAGGTGTAGTTTTGTTATCGAAGACTATTTGAAGGTACGGAAACTGTTTCCTGTCGCCTGACGCTACGGATGGCATGGATGGAAATGGATTGAAATTTGAAAAAATTGGCCAATTTTTTCAAGTTTTGATGCTGTGTGTTCCAAAGATCCTCAAGAAATTTGTTATGGTTAGCTCTCTCTGATAAAATTCGTTTGATACCTTCGCCATAGCTTTACAGAAGCTTTTTATTTATGATGAAAGCCTTTAAGTAACGATTTCAGCACAGAATAGACCTAAAACAGTAAAATCATCATGACAATGCCCCTTTAATTAAAATAAGCTGTTTTAAAGGTCTAAATTAAAAGATATATTAAAGTTAAAGAAGACTCGGCTACCGAAATCGTAAAATCGATGAGCAGCACAAGTTCTCACTGGATGCTGAATTCGTATGGATTTTACAGAGGAAGTCGTTGAAGTACGGTTTTATGGTATGGTAAACGCGCATATTAGCGAGTGAAATGATATAAACACAGAGCTATTTTATTTTGTATCGCTAAAAATAAAGGGGAAAAAAAAGAGAGAAAAAAAAAAGAAATTAAAACTATCGGCCCACACCCGGAGTCGATCGCGGTACACTTGATACGGCAGAGATGCTCAGTACCACTGTGCTATGTCAACATTATATGCACGCTTGCGAGAAAATAAACATCCTGATTAGTATCAACCATATTAAAGACCCCAGACAACTCAGCGGGCTCGAGTCTGTACGAGGATTTTCTGGGGCTAATTTGTCCTTTACCAAACGACTGTCAGTGAGTATATTTGGTGTTTGTGGATTTTTCGGACACTCGGGAGTGCCTTTTTTAAAGCCTAGAGGTGACATGTGTTCATTCGTTGGCAAATAGAGTCGCAATGTTTGTCTTGAGGGAAGGTCTTTATGGCTTGTTTTGCACCGGGACTCTTCGCAAGCTACACACAACACAGTTAAGCCTAAACAAGATGTTTTGTTCAAGAAGCTTGATTTTGAAGAAATCGGAGTGAATCAACGTAGGAGTTAAAGAATACATTAGTCGTCGCGATCACTGACTGGATCTGGAGAGAGTTTAACATTCACCATTACGGGCCGTTTGTGTTGGACGTTTTGCGACATGGTGAAAGAAAAGTTGTTGACACAGTTTGTCTTGTTATTTTTCCTTTGTTGTCCTTGAAGAAAGACCAGGTGTCCAGCCTGAACGGGAAAGGAGTCAAAGCTGTAGTTTTGGGGCCAGAAAGTTCTGACACGGAAATTAAGGATGCTTTTGAAGGTAAATACAATGTAAAAGTCCGTGTGTTTGCTAAGTCGGTGTTCTGTCAAGTGAGGTTTGAATACAGACCGCGAATTTAAAGCAGTTTCCTGGACTTTACAAAGCAAAAAGGTAATGTACAGTATCACATCCAAGTTTAATTCAAATGTTTGAACCACGAGTAAAGCCACGGAAATTGACTGCAAAAGCCGTCGGCAAAAACTCAAGCTCAGTCCGCACGTGAAGAATTAGTTTAAACATGCTGTCACTATCACGCAGCGAAGCACGTTCGCGAAATTTTGAACACTTTTTCTTTTTTAAATAGTTTTTTGTGCCTCATCTTGAATGAAAATTTATTGTTATTGAACTTTCTGTCGCATTTCTTTCATTTGGTTGCCTTTCTTTGGCAAATTTAGGTATTTAAAGTTAACAGTATTTTTGCATCGTGGATTTCTGCATATTTAATTTACAGCTACCTCCGCGGCCGTGTTTGTTTACTTTATTCGCGTCATTCAAGTACAAGTTTTTATTTTTTTTTCAGCTGCTACAAAACACCTGAGAAAAGAACTAAGTGGGCACTAATTTAGTACAGTTGAAATACGATTTATCGCAAAATAATTGGTTATTTTTGTCGTCTTTTTTATTTACAACTTTCATCTTTCTTTCACTACGCTGTATTATTTGTCGCAGACGAAGAAATTTTCGGATTTTTTTGTCTCTAAATATTGTTGTTTAAATATGTCTTTTCGCTTTTATTTTCCAGAATTTTCTCTAATGTTAACTATCCGCGCTATAGTAAATGAATTGAAATTTTGTTGTTTTCAGTGTCGTTTTGTCCTCCAAAGTCAGCATAATTATTAATGCCTTGGAATCTGATCTTATACATGGCTGTGATTACTGGGCATATGGTTTATTACTCTCCTTACGCTGGCTCAGAAATATTTCAAAAAAATTCCAGGGAATATAAAGGGGTAGGCTGTGAATCACTACGTCACACCCAGATTTTAAATTCGAGCAAGTGGCACAAGTCGATTTCATTTTATCGAAGTAAAAGTCTACTTTTGGCAAGTCTAAGTGGAGGCGTTCATGCAGCATGTAAACATTAACTTTAAATGGCACCCTGGAACTGAGCTCTTTCCTGTGGATACGATAGGCAACTTGTTCATTCTATATTCTTCGTTATTGGCATACTACATTGGTGACGTGAGTTGGAAGTCTTTTCCTCTCCGTTTGCTTAATTTTCTCTAACTTCCCTTGACAAAGGAAAATAACCTTCGTTTCCTCGTCGCCTTGTTGCAACTTGGAATGAAAATATCGCCTAGACATCAGTTGCATTTCACTGAATGTTTACATCGGAAACTTCCATCAAAAATGTCTTGAACATGGCCTTGTACAATCCTTATAAGCACAAGATGACAAGTCCAGTTTGCAACAAAACTTAAAACTAGTTTCTGTTTATCTCATTTGATAAAGAGAGAATGATTAATGTTTTCAGTAAGACAGTACTGCCTTGATTTTTCAATATTTCCAATGTTCACTTTTTAACCACATTTGCTGCCAACTATTTCTCGGTGAACCAGAAACAAAAATGAAAAATGTTTAAAACATGATATCGTCCACCCTCGTCAAATGTATAAGCATGATCGTTTCAATTGTAATGCCTTCTTATCCAACTATTACTTTTTTTTTCTTTGGTACGTTATGAGTGAACACTGAACCACTGCTCGTACTCTAAACATGAAAATCAGCCACAGTATTCCCTAAACCAAATAATATTAAACATAATCCAAAAAATATTTCAATTCGTTTGTTCACTTCACGAGTTTGCTCACAGAGCACTTTGATTTTTTGAGCGAGTGATCGTAAATTTCGAATCGTAAATTTCAGTGTCAGTTATAAGCATTTAAAGCGTATGAAACTGAGATAATAAATGTGGACAAATTTAAAAGAAAATGCCAAAAACATGAAATCTTAACAAGGATATCTAAAGAATAAGTGTCAGACCCTCACTCCCCTTTTCAATGTTCAAAAATGGTCAAATGCAAATTTGCGTTAGATGAACTTGTTTTGTCAACATTCCAAACGGGTTGGGAATGGCAGTGTGTATAGAATGACTTTTTTTCCAAACCCTTGTAACCAAGGTTGTAGTTCCAACAATAGTACTCCTATTATAGTAATTTCAATATGAAAGTGAGTGCTGGCGAAGGGATAAAAAGTTGTGGGTGCCACACCTCACTTTGGACTTGAGAATCGGACACTGTCAGATGCTTTCGCTTTCGACTTGCGGTTGACGTTGCCATAAAACAAGTAAGTATGTTTTATACAAACATACATACATGCATACGATAAACTGATAAAGCCAATAAAACTGATAAAGCTGATCAAGAGATTATATGCAGATCATAATTTCTTGACCTCATATTGTCTATCTGTTCTTTTTCTTTTTTTTTTTAAAAAATACAATTCACGTCCCGTCCTCCGACCGCTCAAAAATAACCTACAAAATGACTCAAATTTCCACGCAGTGGTTCATATTTAAATTATCCTGCAAAATCCAATTACCTGACCTTAGCCACCGAAATGCATAAAATGGCTTTAAAGCCGGTTACGTTTTTATTTCTACCCACCCTACCCCTACCCACATTGGAATGTGCACTTGTTGTCTGTAACGCAATCTGTGCAATAATGGTGGGTGCGCAATAGATCGAAACGGAACTAAACTTAAGATTCTTGATAAGAATCCGCGATTAAGAGGGGAACTTTTAAGGCTGATGACAGATGTTTGGGTCAGTTGGGATCTCGGAAAATTGTTAAACTTCTTGTAAACGGCAGATATGAGGCGGAAGACAACTAATATTGCTAGATGCTATGACGAGGGTTTCGGAGTAGACTACGAGTAGTCCCTCTTTCGCTTAGTTCGTCGAGCGAGACGCGAGAGAAACCTGCAAGAGAAAAAAGAGGCCATGTGAGATCCTTTTTGCGTGCATCTCGCCACCAGGATCTTGCGCGGCCTTTTTTCTCGCGGGTTTCTTTCGTATTTCGCAAGATGGACTAAGCGAAAGAGGGACTACTCGTAGTCTAGCTTCGGAGACACTTAACTGTTGTGATGTCTCAGAGTGATTTCGCACAATAATCATCGAACATGCCGCTGAAACCTACTGATAACTTAACGTTAGATATCGTGGATCATCCAGTTGTCGACCTGCTGCGGAGTAAGTGGAATATATACTAATTAACAATTATCCTGCGAAATCGCGCGGAATATCGTCTGATACTTAGCCGACGAGGCCGTAGGCCGAGTCGGCTAAAATCAGACGATATTCCGCGAGATTGAGCAGGATAATTGTTTTATTATTCAACAAATTGATAACAAAATTGATTTCCAAGCTCGTAACATTTTTAAACCTTTCTGTCGACATTTTTTTCACTTCACTTTTTCTTCCCACGTACGAAGTACGTATATCGCCGGATATCTGTTACCTACGGATGACAGATATCGAGAGCATCATGACCATATTTGGATAGTGCTACAATTTGTTGAATAATAATGTTCATTAGCCAGAGATAGCGAACCAATCAGATTGCTTAAAACACCAAGATCACTGAGTGTGTATATACTAATTTCCTTTGTACATCGTTATTTCCTTGTTATTACGCCAATTAGGACGGCGGTGTTTGTTGCGAAGTGAAGTGACGTGAAGTGAATACTTTATTTACCCTCGGATTGTAGAGTAGCTTCATCGTAGCTAATATCTCCGAGCATTTCACAGTATGACAACAAAGGCCAGACCACAACACCTGGAACTTCATGCCCTACTCTTTACGGTAAGCATGTGGGTTCTTTTACGTCCCCTGCTAACCATAACATCGAAGCTGCAGGAGACGGGAAAACAAAACACTAAACCACAGCTTAAACTTCTTCTTCTAATATTCAGTTTCACTTTTGACTGCCGCAAAATTTTATTGCATATTTTTACAGGTGAGACATTGCTCTTTCAGCGGAGGGTAGTTTGGGTATCTCAAGTGATGTACTTTTGGCGGTATTTTCCTTTAAAATTCGCCATTTTTTATGGCGCTTCGCAAGTAGCTCGAAAGGGAAGAAGTTTAAAATTCTGTAAAAAAAATCAGATGTTGATCAAATTACCAAAACCGCCTCTCAACGTATCAAGTAACAGTTGCTTGTTTCGAATAATGTGTTTTTACCCGGAATTATAGCGTTTTCTTTGCTTGGCAAATTGTTAAAGAAGTGTCTTAAAATGGCCGCTGAAAGCCCTCTCAGAGGGGCGGTTGCCCCAGCGCTAAAATACGAATCGAATTGAACTGAAAAATATATTTTTCTGAATCACTTATCTAGAAAGTTTGAGGAAAGTTTGAGGAATTTCATTTTTTATCGTCCATATGACGATGGTCGAAAATTATAGAGGACGGCTCTTAATTACGTTCCTAACCCAGATATGTTGAAAATTGTAGATCCCAATAAACTCACTTGATGGGAAATAGTCTAAACAGAAGCTATGCAGTTCATCTTTTCTAAACTATTGTTTGACAGCAATGTTTCTTACACAGATTGTTGGAGATTTACGGGAAAAAAAATGAATCAGTAAAGACAGACCTACTAGAGTCCTACCATTCATTTCTCCGTAGAAGGCGTCCACATTGATATCAGTTCCTTTAAGGTACATTTTAAGAAAATTGGGCCCAAAATCGCTAAAATTAGCATCTGGCTTGTTGGAAGTGTTATTGCAAGCTCCGTCGGCCCTCAAAGGCAAATCTTGATCGCTTTGTAAGTCATGTCCAGTTTTGCCGTTCTTTGTGAAGCATATATGAAATAATTCATATTTGTACTGCGGTTGTAGATGAATGTGAAGAGTGATCATCGCAGTAAATTTTCCAATTTAAGCAATTGGAAAGAAGAAGCCTGAAAAAAATCAGGGCTTCAACGGGATTAGAACCCATGACCTCCGCGATACCGGTGCGATGCTCTACCAACTGAGCTATGAAGCCACACATTGGGAGCAAGGTCAATTTATTGAGTTCATATTTTCCCGTGCAGTGAAATGATGTGAAGTATATATGAAATAATTCATATTTGTACTGCGGTTGTAGATGAATGTGAAGAGTGATCATCGCAGTAAATTTTCCAATTTAAGCAATTGGAAAGAAGAAGCCTGAAAAAAAAAATCAGGGCTTCAACGGGATTCGAACCCATGACCTCCGCGATACCGGTGCGATGCTCTACCAACTGAGCTATGAAGCCACACATTGGGAGCAAGGTCAATTTATTGACTTCATATTTTCCCGTGCAGTGAAATGATGTGAAGTATATATGAAATAATTCATATTTGCACTGCGGTTGTAGATGAAGCCCTGATTTTTTTTCAGGCTTCTTCTTTCCAATTGCTTAAATTGGAAAATTTACTGCGATGATCACTCTTCACATTCATCTACCACGTCTTCAATCATCAGCTCCTGTACTATGTTGGCAAAGTATTCCTTCTCTTGTCTTCTCTTGATCCACAACCTAGTTTTTCCTCTTTTCACTTCTCTCTCGTCTTCCTCTACAAGCAACATTAGAGAAAATGCCACAATTTTGCGGCGCCGATAGCGAAATCGCTCATAAACATACTCCATGTTTACGTCCGGGAGGACGGGAGACTGGGTGCCATAAATATTCGCTGCAAATTGCGTAGACTGTTGCGTGATGTTGCGTGCGTTTGGCCAGCTCTACACAACATGTCGCAACAATGTTGCGTATGGCAAGCCAAGCATGACAAAAGTGGGTTGAGTTGAAAATCACCTATCGAGTCTCAGTGATCGATGTGTGAGAATGAGAAATCACTGTGCGAGATTGGAAAGTCACTACGTGAGATTAGAAAATCACTGTATGAGAAATTAAAATTGCTATACGAGAATAAAAAAATGTCATGCGAGATCATAAGTACCAATCGAGAATGAAAAACTGCCATGCGAGATTGAAATTAACTGTTGAGAATGAAAAATCGTTGTGTGAGAAAAAGAAATCACCATTCGAGATTATCGATTGGTTTTTTCTGAGCCGGTGATGTATAACCAGTCAGCGGAGAGTATTTTGGCAGTCGGTATAAAACATGGACTGCGGGCTACCCAGACAGATTGTGCGAGCCCCCTGTGGCCAAACGCACGCAACATCACGCAACAGTCTACGCAATTTGCAGCGAATATTTATGGCACCCAGTCTCCCGTCCTCCCGGACGTAAACATGGAGTATGTTTATGAGCGATTTCGCTGTCGGCGCCGCAAAATTGTGGCATTTTCTCTAATGTTGCTTGTAGAGGAAGACGAGAGAGAAGTGAAAAGAGGAAAAACTAGGTTGTGGATCAAGAGAAGACAAGAGAAGGGCTACTTTGCCAACATAGTACAGGAGCTGATGATTGAAGACGTGGTGGGTTACAGAGAAATGTTTCGAATGAAACCTGCAGATTTCCACACGATTCTCAGGTAAATCAACTTTTAAATGCCTCGTTAAACAATCTCAATCTCAGTGAACCGGTCTGGCTTGGTAACCAAAGTGAAATCTATTGTCAAATTTCATAGAGCTAAATTAAACGAAGGCTAAACCAAAATGACACAACATATTGAATCGCTCGCGACTACCGCAGATTTAATATTTTCATGCCGGTTGCCGAGATCTCGGGTTATGGAAACCAAGATGTAGGACTAGCCCGCCTTCTCATATTAACTCATTCAAATTGTTAGACATATATTTGTAAATAACTGGATGGATTGGGAAACATAATGGGCGGGTACAACTCGTACTTGTTCGAGTCCGAGGTTGTTTTTTAAATTATATATTAGCGTCAAAAAAGTTCGTACGACAGATGAACATGGCAAATCTTTGACCCCCTAAACAGGAGAAATAATGAGACCAAACGTTTGTTTCAAATTAAAATATAGCTGGAGATAATAAATGAACAATGTATATGTTGACAATATTGAGTTCAGAGTCATAGCGTTGGACAATTAAGCCATCCGCGCGAGCCCAAGTCAATCTCGAGTCACTAGTCAACCTCGAGTCAACCACGAGTCACGCCAATTTTTTTTTTCACTTTGTCCCCCCAAATATATAGATTGTAGGAAATAAGATATATTGATAGTGATTCCCTAAGCAGTAAACGACTGGACATTTAAATAACAAGATCTCCTCGATCGCGGCTCGCTCCATTTTGATTTTTGCAGTCTCACGCGAAGGAGCGGGGTGTCACGAAAACTCAGATCCTCAAAACTCAATCCTCAGACCTAAGACCGTGAAAACTCAGACCCCTTTGAATAATAATAAAAAAAGATTTAAACTAGTCCCAGTCAGTTCTTATCACCTGAAGTGTGTTACGGTCACGCAATATTCACATGCAACAGCCAAAAAAGTAGGCTCGATTTCCGCCGTTCTCTCGTAAAAAAGCAGCGAGATATTTATCGCTGGCACGTATCGCTGATACCTATGAACATTGCGAGGCGAGTACAGGTTTAAATCTTTGTGTTTTTTTTTTAAATTTTGGGGGTCTGATGTTTCGTGACACCCCCTGGGATCGTGCTCAGTCTACCAAACTATGGTACACATGATGGCAAGTCACGTTTATACCATGCACGATTTAGGGAAAGGAATTTTATGGACATTTCTGTAACAGTGTTACACTGTTACACAGTAGCTTTAGGCGCGACACCAACGAAAGTACATCCTGCGCATGCGCAAACCTTTTTTCAAACTAATCCACTAATGTTACACATGGTTACACAGTGTTACACGCTGTTACACATTGTTACATGCCGTTACACGGTGTTACACGGTGTTACACCCTGTTACACAACCGTAGGGGCTGTTACGCAGTGTTACACAGTGTTACACCCCTTACACGGTGTTACACAGTGTTACACAGGTGTTACACGGTGTTACAAGCTGTTACACTGTGTTACAAGCGGTGTTACACGGTGTGTTACACACGGTGTTACACGGTGTTACACGGTGTTACACGGTGTTACACGGTGTTACACGGTGTTACACGGTGTTACACGGTGTTACAAGCTGTTACACGGTGTTACACAGTATTACACGGGGTTACATGGTGTTACATGGTGTTACACAGTGTTACACGGTGTTACACAGTATTAAACGGTGTTACATGGTGTTACATGGTGTTGTACAGTGTTACACGGGGTTACACGGTGTTACACAGTGTTACAGGGTGTTACAAGCTGTTACGTGCTACGCGCGTGTTACCCTGTGTTACCCTGTGTTACACTGTGTTACACAGTGTTACACGGTGTTACAAGCTGTTACACGGTGTTGCACAGTGTTACATGGTGTTACACAGTGTTACAAGTTGTTACACAGTATTATACGGTGTTACATGGTGTTACACAGTGTTACACGGTGTTACACAGTGTTACGCGGTGTTACATACTGTTGAACGGTGTTACATGGTGTTACACAGTGTTACACGGTGTTACAAGCTGTTACACGGTGTTACACAGTATTACACGGGGTTACATGGTGTTACATGGTGTTACACAGTGTTACACGGTGTTACACAGTATTACACGGTGTTACATGGTGTTACATGGTGTTGTACAGTGTTACACGGGGTTACACGGTGTTACACAGTGTTACAGGGTGTTACAAGCTGTTAGTGCTACGCGCGTGTTACCTGTGTTACCCTGTGTTACACTGTGTTACACAGTGTTACACGGTGTTACAAGCTGTTACACGGTGTTGCACAGTGTTACATGGTGTTACACAGTGTTACAAGTTGTTACACAGTATTATACGGTGTTACATGGTGTTACACAGTGTTACACGGTGTTACACAGTGTTACGCGGTGTTACATACTGTTGAACGGTGTTACATGGTGTTACACAGTGTTACACAGTGTTACACGGTGTTACAAGCTGTTACACGGTGTTGCACAGTGTTACATGGTGTTACACAGTGTTACAAGTTGTTACACAGTATTATACGGTGTTACATGGTGTTACACAGTGTTACACGGTGTTACACAGTGTTACGCGGTGTTACATACTGTTGAACGGTGTTACATGGTGTTACACAGTGTTACACGGTGTTACAAGCTGTTTCACAGTATTACACGGTGTTACATGGTGTTACACATGTTACATGCCGTTACACGGTGTTACACGGTGTTACACGGTGTTACACACGTAGCTGTTACCAGTGTTACACAGTGTTACACTACGGTGTTACACGGTGTTACACGGTGTTACACGGTGTTACACGGTGTTACAGCTGTTACACGTGTTACAGTGTTACACTGTGTTACACGGTGTTACACGGTGTTACACGGTGTTAAACGGTGTTACACGGTGTTACACGGTGTTAACGGTGTTACACGGTGTTACACGGTGTTACACGGTGTTACACGGTGTTACAAGCTGTTACACGGTGTTGCACAGTGTTACATGGTGTTACACAGTGTTACAAGTTGTTACACAGTATTATACGGTGTTACATGGTGTTACACAGTGTTACACGGTGTTACACAGTGTTACGCGGTGTTACATACTGTTGAACGGTGTTACATGGTGTTACACAGTGTTACACGGTGTTACAAGCTGTTACACAGTATTACACGGTGTTACATGGTGTTACACAGTGTTACACAGTGTTACACGGTGTTACAAGCTGTTACACGGTGTTGCACAGTGTTACATGGTGTTACACAGTGTTACAAGTTGTTACACAGTATTATACGGTGTTACATGGTGTTACACAGTGTTACACGGTGTTGCACAGTGTTACGCGGTGTTACATACTGTTGAACGGTGTTACATGGTGTTACACAGTGTTACACGGTGTTACAAGCTGTTTCACAGTATTACACGGTGTTACATGGTGTTACAGTGTTACACGGTGTTACACAGTGTCACACGGTGTCACAAGCTGTTACAGGCTGTTACACAGTGTTACACGGTGTTATACGGTGTTATACAGTGTTACATGGTGTTACAAGGTGTAACATGGTGTTGCATGGTGTTACACAGTGTTACACGGTGTTACAAGCTGTTACACGGTGTTGCACAGTGTTACATGGTGTTACACAGTGTTACAAGTTGTTACACAGTATTATACGGTGTTACATGGTGTTACACGGTATTACACAGTGTTACGCGGTGTTACATACTGTTGAACGGTGTTACATGGTGTTACACAGTGTTACACGTTGTTACAAGCTGTTTCACAGTATTACACGGTGTTACATGGTGTTATACTGTGTTACACGGTGTTACACAGTGTTACGCGGTGTTACATACTGTTGAACGGTGTTACATGGTGTTACACAGTGTTACACGTTGTTACAAGCTGTTACACAGTATTACACGGTGTTACATGGTGTTACACAGTGTTACACAGTGTTACACAGTGTTACACAGTGTTACACGGTGTTACAAGCTGTTACACGGTGTTGCACAGTGTTACATGGTGTTACACAGTGTTACAAGTTGTTACACAGTATTATACGGTGTTACATGGTGTTACACAGTGTTACACGGTGTTACACAGTGTTACGCGGTGTTACATACTGTTGAACGGTGTTACATGGTGTTACACAGTGTTACACGGTGTTACAAGCTGTTTCACAGTATTACACGGTGTTACATGGTGTTACAGTGTTACACGGTGTTACACAGTGTCAGACGGTGTCACAAGCTGTTACAGGCTGTTACACAGTGTTACACGGTGTTATACGGTGTTATACAGTGTTACATGGTGTTACAAGGTGTAACATGGTGTTGCACGGTGTTACACAGTGTTACACAGTGTTACACGGTGTTACAAGCTGTTACACGGTGTTGCACAGTGTTACATGGTGTTACACAGTGTTACAAGTTGTTACACAGTATTATACGGTGTTACATGGTGTTACACAGTGTTACACGGTGTTACACAGTGTTACGCGGTGTTAC
>JAHPZR010001923.1:0-5000 GCA_019787425.1 Platygyra sinensis
TTTTTTTCTTAGGTGCGTTATGAGTGAACACTGAACCACTGCTCGTACTCTAAAGATGAAAATCAGCCACAATATTCCCTAAACCAGATAACATTAAACATAATCCAAAAAATATTGTAATTCGTTTGTTCACCTCACGAGTTTGCTCACAGAGCTCTTTGATTTTCCTTGGATTATATCAATAGGTGACGTCATGGACTCAACCTTTATGCATATTAATGATTTACTTATACCCGTACCCGTACCCATACCCGTACCCGTACCCACAAACTAGAGGACAACTTTGCTACTTTCCAAAATGGCGGGAGAAAAACACTTGCCTGTCTCAGTTCCTGTATGTTAAGTTCCAGTCTCCTTTGGCGAACAAAAAAAGTAACAACTGAACTGTTACAAAAATCACAACTGAACTGTGAGCCTTCTGGGTCATTGTACATATTTTTCACCATTTTACTGATAAACATGTGTCAAATTACATATGATTTCCAGTCCAAGGGGTGTTGAATATTTCTCTACTCTATCTTTTCTTGCATAACCTCAATTTTATTATAGGTCTGTTAGAAAACAACCACAACAAATATAGTTTGAAAAAATTAGTTCATGTTATGTCCTTTATTCCAAGCTGACTACAGTCAGGTGGCGTATCCTGTTTGACTCTACCAAAATTAATAGCAGCCACCAATGATAGCATTCATTTGTCAGTGTGACTTTTAGTATAGCTGTTGCTATGTAAACCATACCTTAAATAATAAAAATGCAAGATTGACAAAGGACAACCAAGATTTCCTCATATAGCAGGGTTCAACAGCAAGAAGTTTTCCAAATACCCATATTCTTGCTTGTTTAATAATTATTTCCTGTACTTTTCATTTTAATTCTTTAGGTTCTTAAGATCAGTACTATATCGCCAGTTTGTATGGTTTGTGCATGAGTATGTTGGTGCCTCAAAAAGGATTGGTCTGCCCAACTGTGTCTACATTAGTATGTGGAAAGCCTTCCCAAATGTTGATGGGAAGTACACAGGCTATGAAGAAAAAGAGGGTGAGAACTAATTTTTCAAACCAAAATTCTCCCCTCTGCTGTCAACTACACTAGGAAACATTTCCAAAAACATATACTTCAGCAATACCTGTATGGAACAAGTCATTTTAACTGTGCGAACAACAAACAGTTGTAAATAAAGTAGATTCTATGCATACCTGTATAATGGCAAGAGTTACAAAGAGATGCAATAATTGCAGTCAAGTGAAGAGTTCATTAAACATTCTTTGTGTGAATGGGTGGTTGATGACAAATGGCAACTACTTGTAAGAAAAAGCCTTGAGAAAGGTGAGTGGACATCAACTACTTGTCGAGAAGCATTGGCCTTTCTTATGGCCTTTTCTTGGCTTTCCACACTTTTTGCATGTTCGTGCTTTTCTAGGTCTTTGTCCACCAATATTTGTAGGAGGTGTGTTATAAAGCTGCTGTAGTTCAGCATCTGAAATAAAGAGCACAAAAAGCATCCAAATTGAAAACAAATACAGAAATGTTTGGTTTTTGTAAGATCCACTATAAGTAGTATAAGTATAGAGCTTGCTCAAGATTCACCATAACTACGTAACAATGTATAGAACTTGCTCTAATATGTTGCTGATACAGTACTGAGATAAGATGTTGAACGTGAGGACCCACATAGAGTATTTTTTGGCTCGCCCCATGAAGCCATCATTGCTACAGATGCTAACATTGATCAAGTTAATTGTTCCAAAATCTAATTAATTGATTTCCTTGTTTAAGCCAATCGTTGACCATAGGGAAACTTGAGCTTGATTACCATTTTCAACGCTCTCGCAGTTGGATTTTGGTTTGAGGCAAAAATATACATCCAGCACTTGAAGTTTTTGACTCGCACGGCGATAGAAGCCAGAGCATGGATGCCGTAAGATACAAAGGAAAAACAATCAATAATTAAGGTAATTCCCTTGAAATTGTTCTACTATCAAACTTTTTTTGAAACTTGGTGTAATGAACATTCATGATATGAACATTATAAAAATGCGATAAAAAAATGGGGTCACCGTGCTTGTTTACGCGTCAGCAGGCTCTTAAAATGGGGTATTTTTACTTGTTGCGCGTTAAAAGTTCGAATCACCTTCATACAGAATTAAATCTTGGTTACTTGAAGGACAAAAAATTTTGTCTTGAAAGTAAAGCTTCATTTATTGACAAAAGCAGTATTGCTTCATTTAAGCCGTTTTTGACCGACTGGTTGCGGGAATATTGCACTTTTTCGGACAGTTCCGTGGCTAACTTGAAGTCCTCGCCTTGGCCAAAATACACTCAGTTGGGAACTATTTTCCAAAAAAAAATCATGTTCTACTATCAAACTTTTTTTCCTCTTCAAATATGTTCTTCATTAGACTATTCGTAACAAATACCTGAAATAAAAATCGGGGGTCACCGTGCTCGTTTAAGAGAAAAGGAGAACTTATTCCGTTATCGAGCTTAGTTTAAGGGAAATCCCTTACGTTTTGCACGTGCACGCGCTCATGTGCGCGCGCTGATGACGCAAAAATCGTGCGCAGTAGGGATGCGCAATGCAATACTAAGGAATTACCTTAAAGTATTACACTTTTAGATTGTATTTAACAAGATCTGACAATACTAAATTTTGCGAAGCGTTTTGCGAATTTAAGCGAGAACAAGCCAGCCAATGTTCAAAAAAAAAAACTTCACTGTTATTCTGTTATACAGTATATAATTCTCGCAGAGCTCGGTATTTAATGTTTAATAATAAACCCAAAACTGCTGCCCAAATATTCACTTGTCCATTTTGTCATAAAAAATGTTGAACAAACACGTTTTCATGTTTCTCCCCAGTGCCGACATTTGCATTCAATATTTGGGAGTCAAATATTGTGTGAAAAACGGTACAGAATTGGCTAGGTTGAGAACTGGTGATATTAAAAAGCCAACAACAACATCCGAGATGCACGTGGTGTTCAGTGAAAACTGCGTTTTCCCTGTGTGGCGTGCTGAACTTTTTATAACGAAACATTTCAGCATAGCAAGTTCTTTCCAAACTGGTTAGTTAAACATTAAACTATTTTCGGCCATGTCCTGTACTCGCCAAAGCGCGGCAATTCCAGACATTACAACAGTAAGCAATCGCACGACCAATTATGAGAAACGTTCCGCACTGTTTCCCTTGGAGTAACAGTGCACTTGCTGGCTGTATTTTTCCTATTTAACACTCATAAAGATGGAAACCGTGTATATTCCCCTTTGTGTTCAGTTGTCAGTACTTGAACTCAACCTTACAAGTAGGAGAGTGAAGTATTGACGAGTCTAATGAGTCCAAGTCAAAGAGAAGTATATATTGTGTTTCCTACACCCTCATTTAGAACAACCGTAACAAGCTCTTTTTGGCTAACCTGAGCGATAGTTAAGCTTATTGGAGTACTACTGAGGCACCAAAGTACAATCTAGGCCAACCAGAGTGATATTCAGGCTAACTGGAATAGAATAGTAACTCATGGAATCATTTGACTCTTAAAACGGGTTTATACCTCTGAGAGGAGTAAGGAAACCTTTCTAGTGGAAGGCCTGTCCGAAGCTGCCAATGCTGTCGTTTCCGAAATTACTTCTTTAAACGAAGCACAAAAACTACCACCGCCACTGCCTTGAGCATTTTTCCAAATGAGTAGATATCGCTGGACGGGCCTTCTTTTTCACCAAGTATCACTTCAGGTGCAATGTAGTTTGAAGCGCGCCTCTTGTACCCTTCCACTTTCAAAATTTGCTCACTCTTTCCAAAGTCGATAAGAATGGGACAAAATTTGCCATCCCGCCAGTCTAAAATCACATTGTTCGCTTTTATGTCGTTATGATTATATCCTCTGTCATGAATATACTCCAGAGTATTAATAATTTCTTGGAACACCTTGGTAGTTGACTGTTTTTTTAAGCATCCTAGCTTTCACGAACTTGTGGAGTGTAAGGCTCTTTCCCCGCTTCCCATAACCACCACCGAACAGAAAAGGGAGGTTAGGGTGATCGCCAAGGCTATTTATGACCGTTGCTTTGTGAAGCACTTCGCAATTGCAATGTTCAGTTTCTTTGCAAGATTGATTGCGTGTTTTCCTTTCCTTTACTGCCGACTTCATACCTCGGTACTCAGCAAGGAAAACTAACCCTAATTGTATTGCCAAGTGTCCTGATGAAAGCTGCCTTCAAATGATGCACTCAAAAGTTGCAACACTTAAGCTAAAACATTGATGTTTTTTCGAAAGGGATTTTTATCTTTTCAGTTTACTTCGATTTTGGGTGATGTTGGTGGTTGCTTTTGAGAGTGAAAGGTTTAAATTAATTGACAACTTACGAACAAATGGTTGTCAGAATTTTAAATTGAAAATGTGGATTTTAACTATTAAAATTCACACTTTTCAACAAACATTCTGATGACCATTTGCCCATATTAACTCTATCTCTCATGTGGCACGTCCTTCTCCAAGACCAACTACAAGAGTGGATTTCGATGATGGCCTTTTTCTCTGTTGTCTTGGAATATGTGTGCTTTGTTTTGCTCTTAAGATTTCCTCTTCTGCAGAAAGTAGTGTTGCTGAATTATTTTCCTCACATGCCACATTTCCTGAATATAAAACCTATGTGTTGAAAATTGACTTGGCTTTCCTCCAGGGCATCAAAGAAGCTTTCTGCATCAAAGATCTTGTATGATATTTGGCGTGTCTTGTACGTTGGCTGTGCCTTGTGGGCACATCTCTAACTGCATTCACTAGCAGGCTGGCTTTGCCAATCAAGTACTCAAAATACTTGCAAGGTACATGATGAGTATCAATTTTAACCCATCTCCCTGGAATAAAAAAGAATAGGGAAAATGAATAATTTTCTACATGAAACCATAGAGGACTAGAAGGCAAGTGGTCAAGTTGCTGGCTATAGGAGATTGCCTATTTATTCAATTGTTCTCTTTTAAATCAAACATAGAAAGCTGATGGACT
>JAHPZR010001923.1:17500-23750 GCA_019787425.1 Platygyra sinensis
GGATCCGAAAACGATCTTTCAAGCTGAAAGGCGAAATTATTGTTAAACAAAATTGCGACTCCTCCACTGGCGCTAGAACAGCAGCTAAACAGAGTTTTATAGCCCCATTCGGATGACCAAGTTGCAGTCGTATTTTCAGAACAGTGTGTTTCTTGCAGCGGATAAATTGAGAACTTTTTTGCTCGTAGCCAATTAAATGTTTCCCTTCTTTTCAATCTATCTCCTAAACCCCGAACATTAAGCGAACAAATTTTAAGATCCATTCCTAGATAGTCTTAAATTAAAGGAGAAACCGTTCTGAATAAAAACCATGCATTCGTAAACAACTTTGGATTGGATCGAATCGGAGCTGATGAAACTAAGATAGATCACACCTTTTAGCTTACGAACTACACGTATAGACAAACAACACGAAAACATTAACATATAAAAAACCCTTATTGTCAGACTGAAGTCCCAGCAGCGTTCACAGGTGTTAACAACCATCTTGAAATTGACAGGATTTCTATTGCCAATTAAGAATTTAGGTGCGCACATTGGAAATAACTATTGATTTAAACTTTTTTTTACTACAAAAGATTTGCATAGAGAAAAGTCATTATTTCAACGGTGAAAAGAAAAACGTACGCTGGCAAGTAAATAACATTAGGTTAAGGTTGCTTAAGATACTCGGGAATACTTTTAGAGTCATATCTTTCATTGTTTATGAATAAAAATCGACCTTTCACTTTGGCATCGTTTAGACCATGTTCCTCGCGGGCTTTCATCATAGCTTTGATCAATACTTTCCGTTCCTCCTGGATAGCCCTGGCGTAATCCTGTGTGATGTATGCGTCTGCGTGTGTCATAGATTTTTTAATCTTACCTCGTACTGACCAAACGTTATCTCGGTCTTCCCGGCAGACAAATCTTACAATAATTGGTCTGCGCCTGCCATGGATCTTCTTACCAACTCGGTGGACGGCATGAAATCTAATTTTTGAGGTATCAACGCCAAGCTCTTTCTCTAAAATATTATAAACTACCGCTTTGCAATCTTCATGTTCCTTCTCCTCGATGTTGTTGAAGCGTAGGTTCTCGCGTCGTGTGTACTGTTCCAAAGCTATATTATTTTCAACTTCTTGTTTTAATCTATCTTCCAAGTCAGCGATCTTCTTGTTTAAGGTGTCCACTTCCTTCGAATGTTCCTTCGTCTCCATCTCAAAATGCTCTTTGAGGTCTTCAACTTCGCTCTGAGTGTAGGTCAGGCTTTTCTCGATGTCTCTGATCGACAGTTTTACTGCGTCTATTTCACTTTTAAATTCAAATCTTAATTTGTCCAAGTCAGTGTGTAGTTTGACAAATCCTTCTGAAACTACTTGCCTTAGACAATCCATGGAGTTTTTCAAATCGTTGTTCATGCTGTCGCCGCCATTACTTGCCGAAGCGGCCATGACTTCTTCGGTTTCTGACGAACTTGAGCCCCGTTTTGATTTCTTGCGCTTTCTTTGGCCCATAAAAGGCGGCTAAAAGAAATACTTCTCTATGGCACAATCTTTTTCTAACCAAGTTCTGATACTACTAAAACATTTGGCCGAGAAATCCAAATTTCGCTGGACCGTCAACCGAAGCGTCTGCACGCCGTGGTGGTCACCCCAGTCTCAGGGTGGATTTTACATTTCAAGTTGTAAATGATGCCAACATAGATCATCCTATAGAAGTACATTACACCGCCTGATATTAAACTTGCTTCTTGTTTGAACTAAGGATGTAATGTGACATCTTTCCAAATAGTCCATTGCCATAGAAAAAGGGAAGAAAAATAATAAATTTATATTAGGCTCATCTCATGTAGTGTACAATAATGTAAACTGCGCTGAAATTATAAATTTGTGAAAAGGAATTCCTGTGACATAATAATGGAGGTCCCAAAGAGACTAAAGCTATAATGAATTCTACATGTAGCTACTGTATGTTGTATACATGTGTGTGTATGTTATGTTCAGTTTTTAGTTCCATTAAATTGAAATTACCCTTTACAGTTCTTGTTCTTTTGGATATTAGTGGTAATCAAATTATATTTTGAAATACATGTAATTTCACTTGTAGCTATTATATATCTTAGATTTCTCATAGTTGTATTCTGTTCTTTCTAGATGAAAATGCTGAAATAAATAGCTGTCAGAAATATTTAACACCTGTCATGCTTCATATTACCATCTGCCCTGCCTTCACTGATCAGGGAACAATTTACATTACATTCTACTTCCATTGACATTTTCTAGTATTTTGTTACAGTAATAAAACACAGTACTCATACCTCTTCACTTCTCCACTGAAGGATAAGAGCCATTAGTTCTTAAAGCAAATTGGCTATGCCGCCAAATGTCCAGTTGAAGGAGGGAACGCAGTTTCCAGATGCAGCAATATCTCTTATCAGGAGAATGACACCAACTCCACAGCTTCCAGCACCAACACCGCTTTGTGTCTGGATTGGCATGTTAATTTGTGGCAAGGGAAGTCTTAAGCAAGAGTTGTTCCAGTGATCCTCTTGTTCAATGGAATTGTGTGACAAAGCCTTGAAACCACCCAGCATATTTTGAACAACAGACAGGGTACCACTTGGAGGTTGAATCTTCAAACCATCATCAAAATAGACTGTTTTAGTTGTAACATCAAAGCAAAGCAGTCCCCAGTGTAGTGGACTTTCAAAATGAACTGGGGTTACAATGCAGGTTGCATCTTCTGCTGGACAACTTTCAAAGAAGGGGATGACATTGTGCTTGAAGTATTCCACACCTTGTTTTGCTCACTACTGACTGAAGGAGGGAAGGTAAATGACACTTGTTGACTCACTTTTCTCGACTAGCTTCAAAGAAATGACATCAATAGAGAAACCATTGATGTAGCGTTCGCAAGCCAATGTACTGAGATCAGAAACATCCATTAGGAACTGGCCATGTCTTATAACCTCATCATGAGGCCTTGCATTTAGAAGAAGTTCTTTGACCTTGGTTACATCTGCAACACAAGGGTGAGAAAGCCACCTCTTTTCCTCAGTAATTCTGGCTGCTTCAGATGAAAGGTTGTACATTTTTTTGAAAACCTGGAGCAATTTCTTTGTGTAGGTACCCAGTCTACCAGTTGTCACGGCCACTTCCTTCCCTTCATCATCACTGTCAACTGCCACACTACTGCTACTGGTAGCTGTTGCAGGTGCTAGCAAGCTCAATGCATATTACACTGTTGTTCAGAGGGGTGCTGGGTGGCAAGGGTGGGGTCACTTGTGTCTAGTTCTGACAATGTTCTTTCCATTCTATGGCTTCACACCATGCAAATGTAATTCGATCTATTAACAAATTTTACTTGAGGAGCAGCATTTGAGGGACATTTTGTGACATTAATTGTCTGTATTCCGAGAAACGAGTGATGTTAAAGTTGGGGAGAAGAGCAAGGGGACACTTCGTGACGCTTAATGAAATTCACGTGCATCTAATTAGGGTCAAACCTGGACATATCTCTAATTCTAGGGAAATTCGCCGTGAAACAGCGATTGTGACCGCATCTAGTCTGCCAGGCACAAGTCAAAACATCAATCATGTGGTAAGAATTTCGCCAAGTCAAATTTGAGTACTGAGCTTATAAATGTTTATGTCAAGATCTTCAAGCTTTTTTCGGTTTAATTGAAGCATTTTCTATCAGAGTCAAATACGCAATCTTGCAGTCGCAGTCGAAGGAAAAGTGCGAGATACGAAGGTTGTCCGTGCCTGAATAACAACCTCAAATGCTGCAGTGATTGTAAATGTGGTACCAAAAAGGCTACTTGTAAAAACAAAGCCAAAGAAGGTCAGCACATCTCAAATCCAAGTGCTTTTGCCTGGCATAGGAGAGCTCTAGAGGAGTCCAAGGTTGAAATAAAGGTAACTTAAAAATCAATATTTCTAATTGACCAGAATGTCAAATCTACGAATATCCTCAGAACAAGTTGTTTATTTTGGTCTTTTTTTGGCCAGGAATTTGTATCGAAAATGTCTCCTCAGGATAAAGACAAGCTAGTTATCCGGTTGCTTAGTCAGGGCCACGGCAGCATTGAATTCGTCGCAAATATGTTATCAGAGGGAGATCCTGAACCTGCGCCACCAGAACCAGAAAATGCAGGCCCGTGGTGTGTTTGTGGAGTTTGTAGAAGAATGCCAAGTGAAGAGGAGAACGTTTGTTGCAAAAAGAGAACGTGTGTGACATCCTACGTAATGTTTAACACTATCTGCATTGACCGCGAAGTTCTGCAGTTGGCAATAAGAGCCAGGTGCGACATCTGTGCAGATGAACCCAATTACTCAACTCAAAGTTATCAAAAGGCAGTGTACCGGCAATACACATGGTGGAAATATGGCAAACTGGGAAGAGGGAATCGAAAAATATTGCCATCTTGTATAGCATTATCCATTAGGCAGGGCTACTCGGCACCAGATGGAAATTACATGGGTTTCCATCGTTCATAGAACCGTCAAATTCATAACACCCCACTGTCTCTTCATTTGGGTAGATGGCAATTTCAGTCCCCCCCCCTCCCCAATCCCCCAGCCAACAACTTAGGACTTAAAGGGGGTCCAAAAGGCAAGTTGTAGACAGTCAAATTTTGCCCCTTACTACATTACACCCCAGACTCTAATTATTTTTACATTCTCACAGGGCCAGATAGAGTGATTACTTTTTATCATATTACAGGCTTCAATCCCTGCCCCCAACGTTCCTATCATAACAAATGAAGCTCTACTTAAACGAGAGAAAAAGCTGTGATATAACATCTATACAATGGTACTTTTACTGTGTTCTATGTAGTGTTTATTTTATACGTTTTTGTCATTTTGTTCACCTCTTAGTTTTACATGAAGAAAAAAAAAATTGAATACATGCAAAATGTACCTAGGCTTGCAATCAATAACACTGGTTTGGGTTCTATATCTAGTCTGATTTCTTGGGAGGCTGAAAGCGTGACAATTTAGCTTTGACCAACTCCTCAGTAGAGGGGGCCCTTTTCATAGCTATTGTTGATGCGAGGTGCACTGGATTTGTTGGAGAAATTTCTAAGTTCCTTGTGATGGCATCTGCATCTTCAGCACATCGGCGTAAAATGTCTGCCTGAAGCAAAGGAAAATGTGGATGCTGCTTGGCCTCTTTAACTGGTTCCACCCTCCAGTTTCCAGAACGCTTTGAATAAATTTTCTTAAAGTGCCCCTCCAGGACCTTTCGGAAAATGTTGAAATTGTGATCTAAGGCTGCAAGTAGAATCCGTCTAGTAAACACCTCGTACCTGAAACATGAAATTACTAAGTCGAGTTGAAGTTTTCATCCCCTTACAAACTTAAAGATGATTTTCAGTTCATACTGCACAGTCTCCGCACTCTATAAAATGTTTGCGAGTCTCACATGATGAAATGCAAATTGATATTATTGGTTACAAACTGCTTACCTTATCTTTGAGGCACATTTTAAATTCAGCTATGAAGCTTTTTTTATCAAGTGATATCAGAAAGATTGAAGCATTAAAAGCTTTGTAACGATCATGGCGGTTGACATGACACTTTGAATTTACTTCATGTAAGTAGATGCGAAATGCTACATTTTGTGGCGTCTTACATGAAACAACAAAAGCTGAAACAAACTCTAGAGCATGCGCAGAACGGACTGGGAATCATCTTAAAGAAAACAAAAAAAAAACAGAAAATAGACCATGTTATCAGTTTCAAGGTGTAAAAAGTTTTGAACAAACAAGTCGTGACTGCACACTTACGAAAAGGCGAATCGTTTGGGTGCATATTTTAGCAACATGGAGTTAAAGTTTTCTAGGTTGCTTGTATGTCTGGAGGAAAAATAAAGGAGAGAAATCAAACCAATGAAGTTAGCAAACTAATACTTATTACTTGGACATTATACAAGTTATTGCATAAATAAAGTTCCTCTATTTCATGAAATATTTGCTGAAAAGTATAGTAAGTTTACACTTGGCCTAACTAAATTACAAAGCAAATTTACCCCTAAAAAGGCTGGGCATGGAACTGTTTTCGGCAGAAAAGATGTCACTCACAAAAGTGCAAATGCATTAGATTTTGTCATTATTTGGTGTAGATTTAACCAAAACAGAGTGCAGCTCAAAGATGTCCCTGGCTACTGATTAGATAATAACTGCATCAAAAAATGTGAATGTATTAAAAGTAGAAACACTTCTGGGTTCCCTTACTGGAATACACCACAGTACATCCCCCACATG
>JAHPZR010001924.1:10000-13372 GCA_019787425.1 Platygyra sinensis
ACCGCCTCTCCACTGTCGCCACATTTTCTCGTCCAAATATGCTGGGAGATCTTCTCTTCGCAGACCCTTTCTTCTATTTCTGCCCAGTTTTAGTTGGCTCCAGGCAGACTCCACTTCTTGTGTGTGCACGCCTGTACGAGGGTCCACGAAATTGTGCGCATGGACCACAACTTGGTGTGCGTTAACGTTTGGCAACCCAGTCAAACGATTATATGCTGCCCAATCGTCAGAGTGCACATCAGTTCCCGGTAGAAGACATCTCTGTATAATTGGCAACAGAGTAGCTGCATCTCTTCTCTCGACGACTTGAAAGTATCCTCTTGCTGGAGTATATTCCAGCGAAACTATTCCAAATACCCAAGCGTCACGGGCAGCCCTCCTTCCTCTGTTGTACTGCAAGATAATAATGGGCAGATTCAAGAATTTTTATATATATATTTAGAAAGGGCTGCCTATACTGTGTTTGAATGTGACATAGCTAAAGCCAGGATGGTGCTGGGCCAAACAAAGTTATCATAACTTACGAAAAGGTTGCGTAACCAACATGTATCCATGCCCACGATCAAAAATAAAGGGATTGACTCAATTAGACTTCTGCGGAGAGTCTAAATCTTGTGAGACATGCAGCTCGTAAAGGCAATGCGCACATTTCCCCGTTTATTGCGAAACTCGGACTGTCGTGTTGCGTCTTAACCTGACTGCTATGGCTCGGCTAATCCGAGATAGAATGTTTTCCATATGTATCATAAAGCGAATCACTGATACTCCGTTGACTAGCTCCAATCCTTTTTGAATCAAACATGCCGTCGTTAGTTATGATTGGGTTGCAGTGCGATATAAAATGATGTTGAAATTCTTGCGCATTTTGGAGATGCCAATCGAGTTTAGGCATGACGTTTACGGCAGACGGCAAACGGCAAAGGTCACCTCTGATTTACTATTCTTTTCTTGTAATCTTTAAGTAAATCATACAAAAATAGAAAAGTCGCAGTCTCTTACTATTTAATGCAAGTGCAACTGAATATTTTGATTTTACTGTTTAGAGAGCTGAAGACAGACGCCAAAAGTTTCATCTTTGCCGCCCTTTTGCCATTTGCCGTAAACGTCATGCCTAACTTCTCTATTGACACCAAACAACGTGTAAAATTTAAATCAAAACACCCAGAATAAAAAGGGGTTCCCATCGCTGGTATCATTCCAAATATGTATTTCGGGACCTCTTTCTACTGAAAATATATAAATAGAGCTACTTAGACCTGAATCTACGACCGGTGGTAAAGACCAAAGAGCAAAAAATGCTTAACAAACGTTTTTCTGGACTGCGTCTTATTTGTAAAAAGGAACATAAATTGCAGAAAAAAGGAGTGGGATATGTCCCCGACCTCTGCATGTGCCCCTGACATGGCAGAGATAAAGTGTTGATATGTTTACCTTTGGTCTGTGATTAAATTTACTCTCATCGCACTTCGCAACCGTTCCAGGGCCACCGAATGGAATAAATGGTCTGTTTTCCAAGTCCACTGAACACACATCTTGGAGTCTTCTGAAGATCTTTGACACCAAAGGAGGTTTGAAGTCGAGAGCTCTTGCAGCCCTATGCTGAGGATCGTCTTGCAAGAAGTAGTAAATGGCCAGGAGTAGTTTTGACAAAGCAATCTTCGGGAATTCGGCAAAGAACGTATTACTCCTCAGACTTCTTTTTTTGGAGCATCCGGTGCATCGCCTGTATGACAATAACGAATGAAAAACCTAAAACTTAGGATTTCGCATATGTGCTATGAGATGAATCATACATCATGCAAGGTGTTTGATGTTGTTCTATGACTACCCACACAGAAGCAAACCCTTCCATGTAGATTAAAGGTGGCCCTATAGGATAAAAATGACTTCATGTACATTCATCATAAATACAGTTAAAAAAAACACAATATCCAAAGCCATAGAACACTTTTGAAACAAACGGTTTGAAACGATCTTGCTGAATTCGCCTCTAAATCAGTGTAAAATTGAAGGAAAGTACACAGTGGTGTATTTTTATGCGTAGCAACGGCCATAGCGACGGTTGTTTACAGTCAGAAAGTGACCAAAATGTAAATCAGTTTCAACTTTTATGATCGATTCTTTGTAGAAAGGCTGTTAAGACATACACAACTCGATAATTGTCACCACGTGTGAAAAGTGTTGTCCGAATGACCCACGCTCCGCCTCGGCCAAAGATGATAGCAGGCCACCGCAATTCAGCATTTGAAAAGGTGTGATAACACAAAACTCTTCGCAACTCGTAAGTTTCCTGGGCAAACACGCTACTGACACAAACTTAATATCAACGTTTTCGTGAGAAATACCATAACTGACATAAATTATACTTATACTTTATACTTATAACTTAACAAAGCGTAGTAAAGACTTAACTTTAGGCTTGGATTTTACTCAATTTGAACAATGTTTCCCGTGCTAGTAGCAGTCGCGACCACTTTCACTAAGCCTGCGTACACGTGTCTTCAAAAAAACGTTACTGTTTAAAATCGAGATGTCTTCCCATACAAGAAATGCGACTTGTTGAAATAAATAAAATCACAGGTTTACGTGAAATCGTGGTTTTATCGGCATTCAAACAAATTAGCTTGTGTGGGTGTCGGGGGGGGGGGGGGAAGACGCTAATGAGAGGCGAAGCTTTATTTTCGTCGTGGCTCTGCCGTTTCTTTGCCTCTTAACCGGGGAAACCTTTCTCCATATAAATGAGACCTAAGTTAATGTAAAGAAGACTACACTACGCTACACCTCAAACGTTTTTTTCAATTAATGTATTATTTTACAGCCACGCGTGCGTTTCTTCGTTTTACAGCTCTTGTATCATTTTCTTACACGTCCGCCGCTACACTGTTCATTCTGGCACGAACAACAGCACCTGACGACAAACTAAAGTTTTTGAAAATGGCAATTAAAGAAGCCCTACCATAGAAAGCCATCCACGTGATCATCGTTCCTCTGTTTCAGCTCCATTGCTTGGTTGCACTGGGCGCAATGTAAAGGATCTGGAAGCAAATGTTGTCTTTGTAGCCACTCGATAAGCTCAGATCGTGGTCCTCGTTCTAGATCGATGATTTCGTTGAAATTCATGTTGTTGCTCTTGGAGAAGCTTGCTGGAAGATAATCGTTGTAGTTTGATAAGTAGAAATTCCCACGAGTTCCTGCTATGGTTGTCAATTGAATGATAATTAATTCTGAGAACCTCACCAAGCACAATTCCCTAAGGGCTGTTATATATGCGGCCTTTTATGTTAAATTGAATGAAAGGGAAGTGTCGAGCTTCAATAAGCACAATTCCCCAAGGACTGTTCTTTATGCGGTCCATTTTTTTCCGGGACTGAT
>JAHPZR010001925.1:0-16532 GCA_019787425.1 Platygyra sinensis
ACCGCAATACGTTTCCTTGAGCGCGGTCTGCTTCACCAAGAACTGAATAATTTTTTAAGCCATTCACTTGAAGTGGAAGCAAATAGTTATACTCGACAAAATTTAAAACACTATGATATTATCTTTAATTTATGTTCTTTCACAAAGACATACATCCCAGCCATTTTGAAAAAAAAAAGTTATAGGAAAAATAGGAGAAAATAAGGAAGAATATGGAGATTTATAGGATTTTAGGACAAAATATAGGAGTTTTATAGGAGGATTTTCAGGCACTCGCACAAGAAATTCTTTGGTTGGAACACAATTTAATGAGTCTTACATCATTCCCAAGACTGTATTTACGTGTTTTTGGAAATAAGACACTAGTTTGCAATGTGTTAATTGATAAGACGATTTACAAACAAAAGGAAATGGTGGCTGTCAACAGTCACATGATCACCCCTTACAACCTCCGAAAAAGTCAACCACTTATGAGAACAACATGTTACTCGATATATATCATGAAGTGACACATTTTGAATGAGAAACATGTAACACTTTCATTACATCTATAACTTTGTCTCAGCTCAACGCAATGTTTTAAACGACAACACCAATACGACTGCTTTAACAGTACGAGGGCAGGCTTCCAACTTAAAGAACCTAAAAAAAAATTGGAACCTCATGAAAAGTGGATAAAGATAAACAGTCATGTTAAGTCCACTTCACTGGTGAACTTTGAGTACACATAAAACTTCATTAGTTTCTAGTAAATTATTTTCTGAGGCACAGTTTCCAATCTTTCACATTGGCGCTCACGATTTCTTGGATTTTGGATCACTGGTGCTGATGTTCTTTTGAGCAGCTTCAATCATGGCTTGAGCAACAGATACCTCTTTAAAAGCCTTATTCTTCAAAGCAGCTTGCAATTTTGCATTTGCTTCTTTCAAGATGGTATTTCCAACTTCCATGCTATCTTGCTGAGCTCTCTCTCTTTCCTTTCTAACTCTTTCTCTTTGCACTGTATATCTTTCTTTTCTCTACTAAGTTGTCGCTTTTGTGCTTCCAATTGTAGTGCTTTTCTCTTTGTAGAGTAAGCTGCTTTTGAGCCTCTTCCTTCTCCTTTGCCTCTTTCTCCAGGCGCATAACATAATGGGCATGTGCAGAACGTCCCAGCTGAAGGAGTTGCTTTATGATTGGCACAGAACCTGGACCTTTAAAAGCCTTCAGACCATTACTTGTTGCACGAATACCATTGATCGAGGCCTCACTTAGACAAACTCTGCCATCTGTTACACTTTTCCCACTTTAAACCTTTAAACCTTTACACCTTTAAACCTACTGCATTACCATGTCCAAGAACATGAGCTGTCTTTACAACCTTCATAATTGATGAGAATTTCCTTCACCACTAGAATCCTTCACCAGATCAACCTTTTTCCAAAATTGGTCAACACGGATGGGCTTCCGTTGCTCTTCAGTTTGTGTGTGCCAATGTTTTCTAGATGATAGATTCTCTACTCATCAACTAGGTTGCTAGATCAACACTTACTTTCAGTTCTTTGGCTAGTATTGTAATCACGGGCTTCTCAGAATAAAGTTGTTAAAAGGTAGTTTGTCGATCAGATGCTTGGTTGCAGCAATAAGAAAAGATTGGCACTAAGAACAAACTTCTTTTGCTTTTCTTCTGAAAGCTTCTTAATTTCTTGGCAGGTTTGTCCTCATATTTCCAATTCCGTGTATGCCAAAAGGATTCCCATGACTTCTAAGCAGATCTTTGAGAGTTTCCTGGTAGATTTATTTGCCAAAAGGTCTTTTCTGATGAACCTTCCCAAAAGAACTGCCAGGAGAGTGCCAAGTTGGTCATAAAGTAAGTGAACAAGAGGCTCTTCAGTCTGGAAAAACTTAAGAAAGGGGTTGAAAATGTCTGCAACAGAGACCAAACAGTGTATTTGGGCCACCAGATCTTTTGATTCAAGCTGGCGTCTTATTGTCTTACTCTGATGTACCGTGCATTTGCTAGTACTGGATGACTGCTTCTCAGGTAAAACTGTAAGGAAATACTTCTTTAACCCTTTCAGCTAGCGCTGCTCCAGAATTCTCAGCAATGCTGGGTGAAGAGACAGCTATCTACACTCTACATGTACATGTTTCAGGAGCGTGTGCTTGACAAGTCCCATATCTTCTTGCACCAACTCGTAATCTTCTCTGCCGGCAGCAGACATTTTAAACCACAGATGCAAGTCAATAACAAATTCTGAAATTCCACTACCAAACATTACCAAGCCTTAAGCAAATGCATAGTGACGAATGTGAAGATTGCACGTACCGATGTCAGTGAGACCATAGCTCCTGTTTGGCAAATTCAAGAGGGCATCATTTACAATGTTCCAAACTGTTTTGTTCACGTCTGGTCCGTCACTTTCAAGCATTTGAAGCTGTCCTAAGGCTATACCTTTGTCTTGGACTGGAGAGATAATCTTCTCAGGAAGTTGACGACCTGTTGCATGACCCATTAGGTATGTCTGTAAATGGTGAACAACTTCTTGTGATTGTGCTGACGACCAGTAGCGAATTTTGATATCTAGTTGCTTGTTAATTTGGCTGAGGTGGCTCTAAAGGTAAGAGACGCCAAACCCTTCAGAATTTGATCCACAAAGAAACTTAAAAAGCCAAAATCTCCCAGTAACCTCTGACGAAATAGTCCTTATATATGGTTACAAATAATGTAAAATAAAAGTCTTACCTTGAAAGACTGCATTCTTCCAGTATCATTCAACTGTCCAGAAATAACACAATTAAACCACAGGTGACAAGATAGAAAGCTTGTATACCCAATACAAACCTCATGTGAACTGTGACCTGCCTCGTTTGTTTTTCACCATTTTTGTTTCATTTTTCTTATACTGTAATTATAGGAAATATAGGATTTTTTGGCCTATTGTAAGAGTTTTATAGGATCCTATAAACTAAACAATAAATAGGATTTATAGGAAGGCTGGGATGTATGCAAAGAACGTAAAAAGAACGTAAAACACGCCTTTAGCGACTGTTTAGAAAGCAGCAGAAAACAAGTCTGGTTATATAAAGCACCGCAGCGATCCTCGATACCCGGCAAATACTTCAAAACAAACCGTGGAAATCAATTCATCAGAAACTTGTCCCGGCTCCATCTCTGCTGCGGCAGTAGTGTTTTGTTTGTTTTGTTTGTTTGTTTTGTTTTTTGTTTTGTTTTTGTTTTGTTTGTTTTTTGTTTTGTTTTTTGTTTTGTTTCTTTTTTTTTAATAAGAGCAGTCTGTGTTGTGGTTCTCGATGAAGGAGGCGCACGACGAAGTAAGAAAACACGCACTTTAGGGCGCGTTCGTTTGGGATCAATCCGGAATAAGAATAATTGGAATAATGCGGGTATGCCTTTTTTTGGGAGCTATTCTCATTCCGGAATACCTGGATTTCCCTTCCTGCTATTCTGCTCCCAGGAGCAGAATAGCCGGAATATTTTCCGGAATATATTCTTATTCCGGAATATCCCAAACGAACGCGCCCTAAATATCATATAACATTTGTGGAAACATCACACTATTTGAAACGACGTGGACGTAAAGCGTTCGTAGAGTCATTATTTTTGCGGTCATAACATAATTTAAGTGAAGAACTGCAGTTTTTGTTATATACGTGTATAAGTTACAGAGGTCATCTCGGTGGAATGTCAGCTATTGTGGTAACGCAGGCGCTGGTAAGTTGATTCGGGATGAATTGCATAACTAGAAAAATTAAAGTCTGAAAGTTCCTTTAAATGAAGATATGATTATTTTCCTTACTTGATCATTGAGCGAATAAATAAAAAATAAAAAATAATGAGAAATTACCATCTCTCTTGGAAAAGGTGTGTTGGCACATCAAATCTGTTATAGTGTGCGAGAAGACAACTGTTGGCGGAGTAACAGCATTATAACAAAGAACTATTTATAGTGGTTATTACGTATATGAGCTACAGAGCACGCCTTATTGCAATCTTAATTATTGCAGTAATCCAGTGCTTGGACCGTGCATTCATGAGTTAAGCTCAATAGGAAACTTGGAATTTAATACGCTAAGCCGGGCCGAGTGGAAAAGAATAGACTTATATGAGAAGTATGAAATAAAGATGAGATAGTGTACGTAAGATAGTCAAGGAATACCAATTATCCTGCATCGGTGACCGAGTCTCCTCGAAGACTGATTAAATTAGTTGGCGCTTTCATTAGGTGCCACAAAGTCTGCAGGAATATTTGAGCACTTACCCGGTTTCCTTTGTGACAAATTAATATATGGCTTTACGATGTTCACAGCTAACTGAAGTGGATGGAAGGGTGCACATGTACCTTTCCCATCTCACCCTTATCACTTCCTTGCCTTTAGACTAATTACCACCCCAGTAGATCACGTACTCTGTACTCCTTGCATACGGCAGCTGCGCCTGCAGTACGAGCGGCAGTAAAAAGTTAACTGTCCTACCGAAACGACACGATAATAGCCTTTCTCTTCGCAATTAACAAAACTAAAGACAGTGAGTAACTTGCTGTGGCCTCTACTAGTAGTTAACTTGAGAATTCCGGGTTTAATTTGACGAGCACGCTTGGAAATTAATCCTTCAAATTGGGCCAACTTTTTTCAAACAAAAGTTCTCTGCGAGTTTTTATCCGATTCACTTCAAATCTTAGACAATAAAGGATAGGTTAATGATCTAGGGAACTATGGTTTTAGATTTTTTGATTTCGATATTTTTGGCGGGAAAGTGACGTCATAAACTTTAAGTCAAATTTTTGAATTTATATTTTGTGAAATTTCATGGTACATGTTGAAAGTGTATCCTGAGACAAGCTCAAAACCGAAAAAAAAAATCTTCAATATCTTAATTAAGTCCGGAGATATGGTAAAATAAAGGTTAAGTAAATTCTATTTTTAGTAACAATTTGTGATATTGTAACAGCTCTATCTTTTGATTGAAATAAGATAAATTAGTAATTTCTTTTGTTTTAACGTTATTTAAGTGGGTTCTGTCCTCTCAGACCATTAAATGTGCTTAAATGAGAAATTTATATTTTAACCTCATCTTTGTGACGTCATAGTCCCGCCAAAAATGCGCAAAATTAATGATCTAAAATAGCCAAATGTTTTGTAATATTAATACCTGCCATTGTGCAATATTTCAGCTTAATACGATAAAAACTTCAAAAGTTATCCAAACTTGACCCAATTTTGAGGAAAAATTCCCAAGCGTGGAGGAAAAGCGTATTTTGTTCAAAATAACACAACTATTGGCCTACCTGACGACACTCGACGAACTACGAGCGAGGTGCCATGCCGAACGCCGGCGGTCCATTTTTGGCGCCTACTTAACAGTTTGGAGGCAAAAAAGTTTTCATATTTTTCACTTTTTACAATCGGATATGGTTTTTGAAATTGCAAGTCAATTTGTGTACATATTTAATGCCATTTCCAGTGAGAAAAGAGGCTTGATTTCAGTGCCTTTCCTGACTTGTTAACTTGACATCAGGACACTAAAATTTTTCCCGCCCGCTGAATGCTGATTGGTCAATTCAAATTTCCTGCGCGCCAGCCGTATGCAAGGTAAAAACAGACGGGAAAAAAAGAACTACTCTTCCAGTTTTCATAGTTCTTTTTACTAGGCAAGTCTCACCCTCGGGTACTTTTGGTATTCGTCTTTTACTATATGCTGGTAACGACTACAGAAAAAAAAGAAAATACTATCCGTGGGTATTTGCGTTTATTCGCGTGGAATTGCAAACCACCTACACGCGTGCGCAAAGTGCGATCTTGGAAAATATTCCTTATTCAAGAAGTTAATATCTCAAAACTAGGGTCACCTGATCAGTTGAACTGATCAGGTGACCCTACTTTTTTTTAATGCGAAAAATTCTTGGTTTTCACGTGACGCCAGAAAAAAATTAACTTAAAAGTTTTAAGTTTTTACCTTTATCAAGTAAAAGCCCTTTTTTAAAGATATATCTGTTGGCCTGTCTTCAGCTCGGTAGACCGCTTGTTTTGAATTTTCACAATGCGTGACATCGGCATTGTTTCTGGGTAATATGTTACATGCACAAAAATATCGATTAGCCTTGTGTTTTCGAGTTCTGAGTGTACAATATGTTGAGAGAAGTGCCTATGCGAATATTTACAAGTTTAACGGAGAGAATAAACGTTTTGAGAGAGCAAAAGTAAACTCCAGTTGTTTCCAATGGTTTCCGACCACCATGTTCGCTCCAATATGGCGTCTCCGTACTAAACACTATCATTTTCAGTGATATCTTTTGTCGAATAACTCGAGTTCGGAATATCGTACTTCCCCAAAACTTTGGCGCATTATTTATTTATTACTCTTCTACGATCTGTCAATTTCTTGACTCAATTTATTGAATAATAAGCGATTTTATTTTTGACTTTCGTGATAACTAAGCTTACTTGCGTGACATGAAAACCACCAATTATTTAACAGCAAAAGAAGAATGTGTGTGCAAAACTTAAAAAAAAGAAAATAAAAGAAAAAAAAACGAAAAAAATGCTGAAATGGAATTTAAAACTGCGAAATGGAATTTTCTTATCTTGAAATTTCAATTAAAAAAAAAAAAAATTAAAGAACTTCAAGTGACACACTCGGCTACGCGTCCTGTGCCACAGTTTTTTTTTTAACCACATTTTGACGCCATCTGTGATATATTACTGAACAGACGAACGGCAACATGGAATCTATTTGTTAAAAAGTAACACGAGTGGAAGTTTGGGAGAATGAGAAATGCTGTGGAAACACGAGCCGCAGGGGAGTGTTTCCACTGCTTTTTCGAGTTCTCCCAAACTTTCACGAGTGTTTCTATAGCTCGATAGAAACACGGAGTATATGTTTTCTATTTCTTTTAGAAAACACCGCGACGAGAAAAAAGAAAAAACAAAGAACTTGTTAAGTTAGGTTATTAAAATGTAAGTTATCTTTGCTCGCGCCATCACTACGTCAATAGCGCGCGATAGTTCTGTGTCTCCATCGAGTTATACTAAAACAATTTTTAACCAATCAGCACGCGTGCGCTCTTAGGATTGCTTTCTAATAATATTGTAATGAGTTTGTCGTTATAATCTTACATGTAAGTGAGAGTGAGTGTTATATCTGTAAAGATGTCCACTATGTATCATGTGTGTATTTATCTGTTAGTGAGTATTGTAAGAAAAAAGTGTGATTTGCATTGTATCAAATAAGGAAAAAAAAATCCAGGGGAAAAACAATAACAATAGCGAGGCATGCGAAACTTAAAGGAAATGTTTCCACTTATTATTGAGCGATTTGCTTGAGTGAATCAGTCCTCCCTAATCTTTTAGCCGTGTCATTTATATGAACACTAGATTTTTTTTTTTTAATTAATTGAGTGGGAAAAGCATTTGCAAATGTACATAATGTTTGTTTCTATACTCTGCCCAAATGCGCGTTTTGCCCAGCCGCTCCGAAGCAAGCTTTTCACTCAAACCTCAGCCACCTAAAATACTTTTTGGATGGAGCCTGCTACTCAAGAAAGAACTGACAACCCGAGGGACTCAGTTGTTCGGAGGCCGTTATTTATTTAAATAGGTTTAGTCATTACAGCATCAAAACATCTTGACAATACGTGTAAAAGTTCACAATTATAGAGAGCCGGCTATCGCTATACCAAGGGCTTTAGAATTGTCGAATTGTGTGCGATTTTTTTTTTGTTTTTTTTGTTTAGGCACATTTTTTCTCTGACAGCGATTTTTCCACAATCAGCTCACCCCATATTTGTTTAATCGTATTCCAGAAATGGTCTGTAACTTTTCCGACCCTGAAACTGAATAGGTGAAATCGCAGACACGGCTTTTTAGGGCTTTGAATCCAGAAAATGAGAGACATAAAGTAAGCGAAAAACAAAATTTGCATTGACTTGTAGCTTTCAAAAGGTGATTCGGACGCTCGCATTTAGACTCGGAAAATATTCGACGATTTACTTTATTTCAAAATCATCAGGTATAATTTGATAGCTAGCTCTATCAGCTTTAATTGGATATAGTGGTTTCATAATGTATCTAAACTTTAAACCGGACGCGCTTCATCTCTTGAAAGCGAGACACCTCTAACAGGTTACCTTAAACCCGCCCTTTGTTTCGCCCCAGCCCCCATAGTTTGCGTAAAGTCCCCAATCAGGAGCACCTTTATGTAAAATATGTGTATTCAGAATGACTTTCGACGTAAGAAAAAAGGACTTCTCGATGATAGCTTATGTGCAATGTTCGTATCAATTCAATTCGATATTCAATTTCATTTGCATAATCTTGAATTTTACACTGATTTAAAGTATTACATTATGACAACCCGCATAAAGCAAAGTTAATCGAGGCGTTTTGTGCTATTTACAACCATATTTAGCAAACTTGAAGTGATTTTGAAACAGGTAAGCTAAATGGATGAGATTAACGGTGGATAGTTTACAGATACATTAACAGAAAGCTAGTGTTTACATAGAACATAAGAAAGAAATTATAATACTGAGCTAGAGCTAGTGTGATTAATGCCGGCATTGAGTAATATTTGAGATTAGCGTCCAGACTTCAACCTAATCACTGATTCTCATCGCCAAGCATTGCAAATAAAAATTGGTGAATTTTGTTGCTGAAAGGTTTCTTTCCAAGATAGCGCAAATCAGGTTTCAGACAGTTCTGTAAAATAGCTCCAAAAATAGAGAACGAGTTAGGTCTAAGAATAGGTCTTGATTTATTAACATAAAAGTTATCAGCATCAGAAAATCTGCTGTTGATGATAGAAAAACGGATAAATAGATCACAGATATTCTTACGCGCAGAGTTGGTAGATATATTATGCATAAGAGAAGATATAATAATAATAATAATAATAATAATAATAATAATAATAATAATAATAATAATAATAATAACAAAAACAATGACAATGACAATGACAATGACAATGACAATGGCAATGAGAATGAGAATGAGTATGAGAATGAGAATGAGAATGAGAATGAGAATGAGAATGAGAATGAGAATGAGAATGAGAATGAGAATGAGAATGAGAATGAGAATGAGAATGAGAATGAGAATGAGAATGAGAATGAGAATGAGAATGAGAATGAGAATGAGAATGAGAATGAGAATGAGAATGAGAATGAGAATGAGAATGAGAATGAGAATGAGAATGAGAATGAGAATGAGAATGACAATGAGAATGACAATGAGAATGAGAATGAGAATGAGAATGAGAATGAGAATGAGAATGAGAATGAGAATGAGAATGAGAATGAGAATGAGAATGACAATGACAATGAGAATGAGAATGAGAATGAGAATGAGAATGAGAATGAGAATGAGAATGAGAATGAGAATGAGAATGAGAATGAGAATGAGAATGACAATGAGAATGACAATGACAATGACAATGACAATGACAATGACAATGACAATGACAATGACAATGACAATGACAATGACAATGACAATGACAATGACAATGACAATGACAATGACAATGATCAACTTTATTTATAAAGGGTAGCATACAACAGTAATCACTGTCAAACTAGTAACCCTCATATAAAATATACAGAAAAAAGATAAGATGCAAAAAGTTAAAAATATAAACAGTTTCTTAAAACGAGCAATGACAACATGAAATGTAAAAATAAGAAAACTATGAGATGCATTGGGTGAAGACCAACAGTTAGAACAGGAGAAATTGAAAAATTAGGTAATAAAATTGTCCAATTCCTTTTAACTGTACATAAAATGTTTGAAAATTGATTTTTTTAAAGCTTGTCAGAGTAGACTGGTTTTTAATATGGGTAGGCAACCTATTCCAGAGGCGGCTAATAAAGTATACTAAGGAGTAAAAGATTATTAGCGGCGACAAACAAAGGTGTAGCATTACCAGCAAAGAGGATTAATCCAAGAGCTCGTTTTTGTATAGCCTGCGAACATAGGAACGTATTTCCAGCTGTCGATCGGAACCAGTGACAGCAAGAAATACGCCCGTCTGCGTTCGCAGGCTAGTTTTTGTAAGATAAAGATTTTTGTTTTCTAAAATAGACCTGTGTAGCTTGGCCCCAGGCGGCAACTCCATAGCATGTTTGATGGAGAATTTTTGATTTGGAATATTTAAGGGAACGGTTTGCAACGACTACAAGCTTAAATTCGATCCACAAGCAAGGTGGGCAACGAGAACGAGCAAAGCCCCGAAAAGAAAGATCACCTGGTACAACCCTCCATGGGACAGCAATGTCCAGAAGGAAATTTCTGATCATCGTTGATAAATGCTTCCCAAAGAACCACCCATTAAATAAGATCTTCAACAGGCACCCACTTAAGGTAATTCTCCTGAAATAAAATTGACAATAGATTTTCGTTCAAACTTTGCCAACTGAATATTTATCATATGAGAACTTCAATTTTGAAATAAAAAAAGGGGGGTGCCCATACTCATTAAGGAGCACTGGGGCATTGAAAATGACCCATTTTGGCATTATTTAACGCTTATTACAAGAACGCAATCCCAGTCATAATTGTAAATTTTTGTGCCCGAGACTCATGAGAACACGCATTAAACTGGAGTTAATGCGTTGTATCGGACACAAATAAACTTTTTAAGTTTGATTTAGACAGAAAGCTGAATCCTTGATTAAAATTTCAACCAAATTTCTTGACATGGTTACCATAGGGCAAAATAGAAAAGACCACAGTTTACTTGCTATTTTCGCTATTTATTCAATTTTCAGCAATAGAAATCACATCAGTCTTTCCTCAAGCAAAGTTTATGATAAGTTGATTACAATGACTGGAAAAAAAATTGGGGTGCCCATGCTGGTTGGTGAGCTATAGCCATTTTTCAACTGAAAGAGCTCAATATCAAGGCAAATCTGCCATGTTTTCAGTGTGCACGTGCACGAGAGCGCGCTAAATGACGCCATAAATTATGCGCAGAAAGGATGCGCAGTGCAATTGTGAGGAATAACCTTAAACTCAGCTATTCGTGCATGCCAAACATAAAAGCCGTCATTTCATCGCACAAGAAGAACATTCTTGCCCAGGATGGCGCTACGGCTGCACCCTCGCAACAACCACGAACGTGTAAATGTAGAAATAAGCCAGAATGCCCACTTCAAGGAAAGTGTATGCAAGAAAACGTGGTTTACTAAGCGACAGTTACCGGAGAAACGACAACGGAAAACTATGTCGGACTCACTTCAAATTTCAAAGAACGGTAAAGAAACCATCAGTCATCTTTCCGGCACCCCAGCAAAAGAAACGAGACAGAATTAACGAAGCACATCTGGAATCTCAATGACCGAAAGAATTCGTTTCGCGTTAAGTGGAGAGTTCTAAGAACGTGCCAACCATTTAATAATGAGAGCAAGAAGTTCAATCTGTGCCTTCAGGAAAAGTATTTCATCGTTTTTAGGAAGGATTTTCAGGCAGCCTTAACAGGAGAAATGAATTAGCAAGTTCATGTCGTCACAGAAATAAGTTTTTTTCGAATAACACAACGTGTGTGCAACGCAACGGCGCGCGCTAACTACTGGCACGCGCATGCATTTGTATTTGTATTATATCGCCTGCATTGTCCGTTAACGGTCATTCGCTAATGTTGCCTGATGAGTGTGGTCGTTCTTGGCCATACGAAACGGAGCTGTGGCAAGTAAAGCGATGAATACCATTTGAAGCCTGGAACTAAATCAGCAAAATAATGTTTACCACCCTGTCAGAGCCACCCTCCAAAAAAAAAAAAAAAAAAAAGAAAAACAATGTCTTCCTAAGTAGCCAGAATTTATAGCTTATTATTCGTATTATGTAGCTTAGCTTCGTCTGCTATGGTCTAAAGATGGCAAAGTTATTTTGACTTCCTAGCATTTACGGTAAGCTTATAAGCATTTAACCAGACTTTCTGCACTTCGATGTTGATTAAACTCTCTAGTGACTTCAAATTCTTGTCAGCATACAGCATATTTGTATGATCGGCAAACAAGAAAGCTATTTAGAGGAACTATAAATAATTTATCCCTTATACTCCTAGGGAAGTACACCCTGGGACCTTATACTCCAAGTACCCTGGGACCTTGAAGCAATCTTCGGTGTGGCATTCCGAAGCTTGTAAGCTGCACTGCCGAAACAGTGCCCTAAAATTGGGAGTTTCTAGGTGACTTGGGTTCTGTCTGCTTCACTAAGGGCTGAGTAATTTTTACAACCATCCACTTAAATAAGAAACATAAAACGCTGGTTTTAGTCTCGAAAAATACTTCATTGATATCATGTTAAATATTTTAGCTGGAACTATCGACCTTTGATAGACAATTATAGGCAAACTTATTGAACTCTACAAATTTTACAAGTAAATCACCTAGAAACTCCCAATTTTAGGGCACTGTTTCGGCAGTGCAGCTTACAAGCTTCGGAATGCCACACCGAAGATTGCTTCAAGGTCCCAGGGTACTTGGAGTATAAGGTCCCAGGGTGTACTTCCCTAGGAGTATAAGGGATAAATTATTTATAGTTCCTCTAAATAGCTTTCTTGTTTGCCGATCATACAAATATGCTGTATGCTGACAAGAATTTGAAGTCACTAGAGAGTTTAATCAACATCGAAGTGCAGAAAGTCTGGTTAAATGCTTATAAGCTTACCGTAAATGCTAGGAAGTCAAAATAACTTTGCCATCTTTAGACCATAGCAGACGAAGCTAAGCTACATAATACGAATAATAAGCTATAAATTCTGGCTACTTAGGAAGACATTGTTTTTCTTTTTTTTTTTTTTTTTTTTGGAGGGTGGCTCTGACAGGGTGGTAAACATTATTTTGCTGATTTAGTTCCAGGCTTCAAATGGTATTCATCGCTTTACTTGCCACAGCTCCGTTTCGTATGGCCAAGAACGACCACACTCATCAGGCAACATTAGCGAATGACCGTTAACGGACAATGCAGGCGATATAATACAAATACAAATGCATGCGCGTGCCAGTAGTTAGCGCGCGCCGTTGCGTTGCACACACGTTGTGTTATTCGAAAAAAACTTATTTCTGTGACGACATGAACTTGCTAATTCATTTCTCCTGTTAAGGCTGCCTGAAAATCCTTCCTAAAAACGATGAAATACTTTTCCTGAAGGCACAGATTGAACTTCTTGCTCTCATTATTAAATGGTTGGCACGTTCTTAGAACTCTCCACTTAACGCGAAACGAATTCTTTCGGTCATTGAGATTCCAGATGTGCTTCGTTAATTCTGTCTCGTTTCTTTTGCTGGGGTGCCGGAAAGATGACTGATGGTTTCTTTACCGTTCTTTGAAATTTGAAGTGAGTCCGACATAGTTTTCCGTTGTCGTTTCTCCGGTAACTGTCGCTTAGTAAACCACGTTTTCTTGCATACACTTTCCTTGAAGTGGGCATTCTGGCTTATTTCTACATTTACACGTTCGTGGTTGTTGCGAGGGTGCAGCCGTAGCGCCATCCTGGGCAAGAATGTTCTTCTTGTGCGATGAAATGACGGCTTTTATGTTTGGCATGCACGAATAGCTGAGTTTAAGGTTATTCCTCACAATTGCACTGCGCATCCTTTCTGCGCATAATTTATGGCGTCATTTAGCGCGCTCTCGTGCACGTGCACACTGAAAACATGGCAGATTTGCCTTGATATTGAGCTCTTTCAGTTGAAAAATGGCTATAGCTCACCAACCAGCATGGGCACCCCAATTTTTTTTCCAGTCATTGTAATCAACTTATCATAAACTTTGCTTGAGGAAAGACTGATGTGATTTCTATTGCTGAAAATTGAATAAATAGCGAAAATAGCAAGTAAACTGTGGTCTTTTCTATTTTGCCCTATGGTAACCATGTCAAGAAATTTGGTTGAAATTTTAATCAAGGATTCAGCTTTCTGTCTAAATCAAACTTAAAAAGTTTATTTGTGTCCGATACAACGCATTAACTCCAGTTTAATGCGTGTTCTCATGAGTCTCGGGCACAAAAATTTACAATTATGACTGGGATTGCGTTCTTGTAATAAGCGTTAAATAATGCCAAAATGGGTCATTTTCAATGCCCCAGTGCTCCTTAATGAGTATGGGCACCCCCCTTTTTTTATTTCAAAATTGAAGTTCTCATATGATAAATATTCAGTTGGCAAAGTTTGAACGAAAATCTATTGTCAATTTTATTTCAGGAGAATTACCTTAAGTGGGTGCCTGTTGAAGATCTTATTTAATGGGTGGTTCTTTGGGAAGCATTTATCAACGATGATCAGAAATTTCCTTCTGGACATTGCTGTCCCATGGAGGGTTGTACCAGGTGATCTTTCTTTTCGGGGCTTTGCTCGTTCTCGTTGCCCACCTTGCTTGTGGATCGAATTTAAGCTTGTAGTCGTTGCAAACCGTTCCCTTAAATATTCCAAATCAAAAATTCTCCATCAAACATGCTATGGAGTTGCCGCCTGGGGCCAAGCTACACAGGTCTATTTTAGAAAACAAAAATCTTTATCTTACAAAAACTAGCCTGCGAACGCAGACGGGCGTATTTCTTGCTGTCACTGGTTCCGATCGACAGCTGGAAATACGTTCCTATGTTCGCAGGCTATACAAAAACGAGCTCTTGGATTAATCCTCTTTGCTGGTAATGCTACACCTTTGTTTGTCGCCGCTAATAATCTTTTACTCCTTAGTATACTTTATTAGCCGCCTCTGGAATAGGTTGCCTACCCATATTAAAAACCAGTCTACTCTGACAAGCTTTAAAAAAATCAATTTTCAAACATTTTATGTACAGTTAAAAGGAATTGGACAATTTTATTACCTAATTTTTCAATTTCTCCTGTTCTAACTGTTGGTCTTCACCCAATGCATCTCATAGTTTTCTTATTTTTACATTTCATGTTGTCATTGCTCGTTTTAAGAAACTGTTTATATTTTTAACTTTTTGCATCTTATCTTTTTTCTGTATATTTTATATGAGGGTTACTAGTTTGACAGTGATTACTGTTGTATGCTACCCTTTATAAATAAAGTTGATCATTGTCATTGTCATTGTCATTGTCATTGTCATTGTCATTGTCATTGTCATTGTCATTGTCATTGTCATTGTCATTGTCATTGTCATTGTCATTGTCATTGTCATTGTCATTCTCATTGTCATTCTCATTCTCATTCTCATTCTCATTCTCATTCTCATTCTCATTCTCATTCTCATTCTCATTCTCATTCTCATTCTCATTCTCATTGTCATTGTCATTCTCATTCTCATTCTCATTCTCATTCTCATTCTCATTCTCATTCTCATTCTCATTCTCATTCTCATTCTCATTCTCATTGTCATTCTCATTGTCATTCTCATTCTCATTCTCATTCTCATTCTCATTCTCATTCTCATTCTCATTCTCATTCTCATTCTCATTCTCATTCTCATTCTCATTCTCATTCTCATTCTCATTCTCATTCTCATTCTCATTCTCATTCTCATTCTCATTCTCATTCTCATTCTCATTCTCATTCTCATTCTCATTCTCATTCTCATTCTCATTCTCATTCTCATTCTCATTCTCATACTCATTCTCATTCTCATTGCCATTGTCATTGTCATTGTCATTGTCATTGTCATTGTTTTTGTTATTATTATTATTATTATTATTATTATTATTATTATTATTATTATTATTATTATTATTATTATATCTTCTCTTATGCATAATATATCTACCAACTCTGCGCGTAAGAATATCTGTGATCTATTTATCCGTTTTTCTATCATCAACAGCAGATTTTCTGATGCTGATAACTTTTATGTTAATAAATCAAGACCTATTCTTAGACCTAACTCGTTCTCTATTTTTGGAGCTATTTTACAGAACTGTCTGAAACCTGATTTGCGCTATCTTGGAAAGAAACCTTTCAGCAACAAAATTCACCAATTTTTATTTGCAATGCTTGGCGATGAGAATCAGTGATTAGGTTGAAGTCTGGACGCTAATCTCAAATATTACTCAATGCCGGCATTAATCACACTAGCTCTAGCTCAGTATTATAATTTCTTTCTTATGTTCTATGTAAACACTAGCTTTCTGTTAATGTATCTGTAAACTATCCACCGTTAATCTCATCCATTTAGCTTACCTGTTTCAAAATCACTTCAAGTTTGCTAAATATGGTTGTAAATAGCACAAAACGCCTCGATTAACTTTGCTTTATGCGGGTTGTCATAATGTAATACTTTAAATCAGTGTAAAATTCAAGATTATGCAAATGAAATTGAATATCGAATTGAATTGATACGAACATTGCACATAAGCTATCATCGAGAAGTCCTTTTTTCTTACGTCGAAAGTCATTCTGAATACACATATTTTACATAAAGGTGCTCCTGATTGGGGACTTTACGCAAACTATGGGGGCTGGGGCGAAACAAAGGGCGGGTTTAAGGTAACCTGTTAGAGGTGTCTCGCTTTCAAGAGATGAAGCGCGTCCGGTTTAAAGTTTAGATACATTATGAAACCACTATATCCAATTAA
>JAHPZR010001928.1:0-7500 GCA_019787425.1 Platygyra sinensis
GAGGTCTCCTGAAAACTTCTCCGAGACCAGAGTTCGTAGCATTGATCGGGACGCGAGCAAACAAAGGGAACAGAATGTGCCTGCGTTGGCTACAGCAGACGGTCATAGGGGAGGGAGATTGCGTAACGAGCTTAAGGAGCCTCTGCGTAGGAGGCTAGGTATGGGGAGGAAATGATTGCCATTGTCCTTGGGAGCGTTATCCCGAGCTCAAAGAAAACACCTTGGGGTGCTCTACATTAATCCGCTCAGTATCCTTTCCATTCTTTAGTAACCTTTAAGTTAAGAATGGAAGAAATGGAAGCGGTTTTCGCGACCCTCCGGCAATAAAACATTGCAAACATAGCCCCAGTTTTGGCTCGTAACTGAGTTTTGAACTGCTAAATAAAGGGGGGGGGGGGGGGGGGAAGAAAAGCACCGATTTTTCTGACTTCTGTTGTCATTGAATTTCAGGAGCTTCCTTAAAAGTATCAATTTTAGAACTAAGTTACAGAACATAATAACCACCACGGATGCGTTAACGATCTTATTATTGATGGGGCTCACTGCTTTAAGCCTGGGTTTTGCAAAATCGCTAAGTATCGATAATTGTGACTGAGGTTTTGTTTGTCAGTACCTCTTGCTGATACCTAATTAAAAAGGCGATCAGCGCTCCTTTTCTTGACCGTTTTTGCTAGTCTTCGCTTTGATAATTAGTTTTTGCGTAACATACTAACAGAGCAGTAACTGTCATAATAATTTTCACTACAGTTACAACAGCACAAAAACCAAGACTAGCAACAACAGCTACATCAAAAATCAACAGCAAGAGAAACAGTTGCAACTTAAAAGCAACAACATCAGCAGCATCAACAACAGCAGAGACGGCAGCACCAACAACTACAACAACAGCAACAATTGCAACAACACCAGAAACAACAATAACAACAACTTCAACAACATTAAAGATAACAACAACAACAATAGCAGAACTGGTAAGAATTGAGCTCAGCTTTTAATTTTAACGTAGACTCTTGGCTACTTAACCTATCCACGCTCTTTCAATTTCTTTTTTATGAACTTGATTCACTTCTTCTTCACCCAGGAAAAAAAATTCATTTCTGCACTGGACAAATTAGACGTCTTGCAAAACACTTCGTTTAAGGTATCTATTCTTTCCGTTCATTTACTGACCTATATTGACTAAGATCAATTACTGAATTCATTCATTTAATAACTATGGTGGGACTGATTTCGTATATGAAAAAAAAAAAAAAATACCAATACTGCTCTTTTCAGGAGGCTGTCAACTTGTTTACAAACACTACCGAGCTGTATAAAAACATAGATATCGAGGATGTTGGAGCACAAAAGCGATGGGAATCTATCTTAAGTATGGCAGTTATCTTTGAGAGATTCCTCCTCAATTATAGTAATTACCATCTCAGTGAATCAACGCCGCAGAGAAATATCGTTTCCAACAGCCTTGGTGAGTAGACATGTATTGTGTGTTGGGTTGTGGGGCAGCGAAGTATATGATTAACAATTCTATTGAACTTTTCTTTTCTGAAAAAAATACCAGCACATGAAACAACAAGCCTAGCAGCTTCAATCAATCATGATCAATCCGTCAATCAATCAATCAATCAATCAATCAATCAATCAGTCAATTAATCATTTGATTTATGCCAGATATATTTCGTTCCAACATGCAAGCAAGATGCACGCAATGACAGGAATGATCACTATTCAAAATGTTTTTTTTTTTGGTTGTTTTTTTTTTTTTAACATATATGCTGTATGTATATGCATTTTGTGGTATAACAGTCATTGAATGTCTTGATGTTCATCTTATCTTACAGCTTCAGCTATCTGGCGGAGCTCCAGTCAAAATGTGACCGACTTTCTTTCTAAAGAATCTGGAAGACAAACCTCTATCACAATTCCCTCGACTATTCTAGACGACAATGGTTTGTGTAGTAAACGTTTCTTAAAAACCACTGCTTTATTTGATTATTTCCTTGCTAAACATATTAGAGCGTTTTTGTTTAGTTTATCTTTATACTTTTAGATCTATTATATTTACTTTTGCTCAAGATATGTTGAAATTCTATTTCTGCTTGTTTTATGTGGCTTAATTCAGTTTCAACAGGTCACTACATTTTAACTATCTGGTACTAAGATAGTCACTATCACACAATTTTGTAATGTATTGTAATGTTCTTTTTGTTTTAATCTAGAAACGGTCGTAGTTGCTGTTGCGTACAAAGATCTGCATGAGTTATATGTGGCTAATCACTCCAATAGAGATAGAAATGACAACTCCAGGTAACAAGTTAAAGAGTAGAAATTACACCTTCAAAAACGCACGTGTAAAGCAATTTCGCCTTTTTAGTGCGATTTATCGCCCCGACTCGCTGCGACTGGGCTTCAACCTACAAAAACGATAACTATAAAGCAGGTGTGTTTTACTCTCGAAATGTTTTTGCTCTCTCTTTTGTTTTTGTAACCGACTTGCACATGTACCAAATGGATGTAAAGGAAGACGCTCTCCCCGGTGTTCAGAGAAGACAAAAGCTGGAGCTTGTAATTGCAGCATAACAGCGAAAGTCCCCTTGAAGTGCTTCTCGAGGTTTCTCTTATTTTCCTCTGAGCTTCTGTTCGTTTGACGCTCCTCCTGTAATATCTGTACCAGCGATATTACTTTTTCACAACTGAATTAGAACTGAGTTCTCTTCAAGTGAAAGAATTTACTCTCACTAAAACACCTATCAAGGGGCTCAAAGCTGCTCATGGCGAATTTACAATTTTGGAGCGACAAAAATTGATATGAGTTACAAAATTGCCTATGTAAACATATGTTAAAGCTCTTGCCGTTCTAGGGTTTTGCTAAATGCTCCTTTATAGCGAGTGATACCGTAGTTAGAGGGAGTTGTACAAGTAATCAGATTTATGCAAATGAGCAGTCGGTCTGTCGGTTGATCATCCCTAATCTTTCACTAATCACGATCATCCATAAAGAAGGTTATGAAACAAAGGGCGCGTTTCTTCAAGAAAATCCAAGATTGGATTTCGAAAGACTCTGAAAACGGATTTTTCTTTCTTTATTAAGCACTTCAATTCAAGATCCCTCGGATCATAAGGCATCAAAGGAACCCAAGAATCCACTTGCGGAGTGGATTGTTTAGAGTGATCTGTTTAGTAAAGAAACGCAGAATCCGTTTTCAGTTTCTTCTGCATTAAAGATTTAAATTCTGAATTTTCTTAAAGAAACGCCCCCAAAATATCTGAAGAAGTGATTGATGGAACTTTCGCGGTTGGAGTCAAAGAAGTGCTCCCAAGACTAACAAAAGAGGTGTGTGTATAAGTTTATTCATCAATAGCTTTGACAGCTTTTAACCGAGAGCGTTGCCAAAAGTCACGAGCATTACGTTTTATGGTATCAATATTTTTACTTACAGTAGGTTGGGACTCGAACCTGCTACCTTCAACAACGAGAACTCAATTAGCTTCCTTAACTTTTCGTCTCCATATCCTATGCAGGCGACTCAATACCATAATAGTGGCAGTCTCGATGGATCCAAAGCCGGACAAATTAAAAAAAAAACGTCACGATAAAATTCAGGCACCTAAAGGTAACCACAATAATAACAACTCCATAGTCGTTATGCGCTCACTTATTTGAAAAAGTTATAAAATTTTCAAATCTGTTCTCACCAGGTTGCAGAAGGTACGGGACTCTGTGTGTTTTGGAGTGGCTTCAGCGAAAAAAGGTGAAGATCAAGTTTCAATCTTAGATAAAAAAGATTTAAGTGGTGGATTTTTCTAGACATCGATGGCCTATTTTACCGAAGTCTATTCTTAGTGCCAAACCGGGCTCAGTGCAAGAGTTGAGGTTGTCCGGCTATCAGCGAGAAGTTCAATGGAGGAAGGAACCAATTAAAAATAACATGTTACACCTTTTTTTTTTTCCCTTTTGTGGATATATGCTGTAGTAAGATGACGTAACACGTCGTTAACTGTTTCCTTGCATGCAGCCCTGACGGATGGTCCAGAGAAGGATGTTATGCTGTAAAATCGATAAGCAATGCAGAAGAAACAGAATGCAGTTGCAATCATTTGACTCACTTTGCTGTTCTATTGGACTATAGCGATGCCAACAGTAAGGTAAGCTGAAATCTTTAGCTGGGTCCTTAGGTGGTCTACAACAAGGAGTAGCTGTTTGACACATTTACCTCAGATACATCCAATTAACTGTTCATCGGTGTCATGTCAAAGTCATGAGCAAAAAGAAGCACTCTAAAAGAAAAATGTCTAAAGATATAACCGAGTGACCGTCGCGAGTGATCAAGTGGTCTGACTTAAACCGCTCCACCCAGACTACACCGTCTAAGCAATTTGGTCGCTGCGGCTCCTGTAATTCCAGTATATATTTGTCTTTGTCTAATTTATCTTCATGAACATTGCCAACTAACAGTTATGCAGTTATGAGGGCATAATTAAAAATTAATCAAATCTTTATGACTTAATAGTTTGTTTCTTTCTCAGTATTTTACTATTTTTTTTTAAACTGACAGCTCACAAAGACGGATGAGAAGATATTGAGGATCCTTACTTACGTGGGATTAGCTCTGTCCATCACAGGAGTAACTCTAACGATAACATCATATGCGCTTTTAACGTGAGTAACATAACAACTAAAAACATATCGAGAACCCCTACCATCTGAATGTTTCTAAATAAGATGAATACATGTTTCACATTTGAAGTCAGCTTGATTAGATACACCCAAAATCCGCCTAGTGTCGTACTCGGGTTGAAATCGTGTGCTCCAAAACATGGTGACGTGACTACATCCTTATGAACCATAAACCCTTTTTTTAATTGCAGAATAAAATTTTTAGGGAAAAAAGATCATCGTAGTCAATTTTCTAATTTAAGCAATTGGAAACAAGAAGCCTGAAAAAAATTAGGGCTTCAACGGGATTGGAACCCGCGACCTCCGCGAATACCGGTGCAATGTTCCACCAACCGAGCCATGAAGCCACACATTCTTCAGTTTCGTCTACCACCGCAGTTCATATATGAATCATTTCGGATGTGCTTCACACCATTTCACGTAGTGAAATGGGTTCGAATCCCGTTGAAGCACTGATTTTTTTCAGGCTTCTTCTTTCTAATTGCTTAAATTGGAAAATTGACTGCGATGATCATTCTTCACTTTCGTCTACGACCACAGTTCATATATGAATTATTTGTATATGCTTCACACCAATAAAATGTTTGTTATTAAAAAAAAAAAAATGTTTCCCTGATTTAATTATTGCTTATCCCGGTATACCAAGAGGTCAAGTCCGAGTCCAAAAAAGGTTTGGATTCTATTTCCTCAGTCTCCCAGACACCGGAGTTTCTTCTTGCTATCTCAACTAAATTATGCTAGCTTTGAGAGAGAGCTTGACAATATTAAACAACGCAATTGGCAGTGTGGTACAGATATGTTGCCATTAGAGAATTGGGTCTCATCCCCATTTAACACGCGCTTCAGCTGGTTGCAATTTTAGTCGCATCTTGGTTAAATTATCCTAGAAGAAAAGGCCTGCTCACCCATGGTAGACTTCCAACAGTAAGCCCTTACATTATTCACATTTGGCATTTTGTTTTCCTTTTCTTTTTCCGATTAGCGATGTGCATCAGCCTCTATCTCAAATCAGAATGAGTCTGGCTGGATCCCTCGGAACTAAACAGATAATATTTCTTTCCGGAATTGAAGCCACAGAAAACATGGTAAGGGGACTCTGAAGTTCAACAGAGTGGTTGGTAACCCGGGAGTGGGTAGACACCATGAAATGACAACTCAATACACACTATTAAGACGGATTCCGCTCAAAGTTCGAGCAATAAGTGCAAAAATTGTTTACTTAAAATTTAAAAATTATACGAGACTTGCCTGTAAGTTGAAGTTTGATTGTGATTCGACTGAGTTACAGAATGCTGAGAGATTACCTGAGATAGCAAGCGCATGCGCCAGTCAGTTTTAAAGACTGAATGTACGTGTTACCCAACAGCACAGGGGTGGGTAGGGAAATTGGGCATGTAATCTCTCAGCATTCTGTAACTCGGTAGAATCACAATCAAACTTCAACTTACAGGTAAGTCTCGTTTAATTTTTAAATTCTACCTCGTTACCACCCTGAGAGATTCCATGAGACTTCAAAGCAACACGGACAGAAAGAAACCACAATATGCCTGTTGAATGGTAATGTATAAATGATACATTTTACATAGATGACAAGACTGATCTTGCATAGCTTGAAGCCTTAGCTATAGGCTTGTTGTAAAAACGAGCAAAGCAGCATTTAGATGACCACCCTGCAGTTTGCAAAATGTCATCTATATTTACATTAGCCCTGCTGGCTGCTGAAACAGAGGCAGCTCTGGTACTGTGAGCTAAATATTTTGTTATATCAATACCAGCTGAAGCCAAGGTGCATCGCACCCATCTAGTTACAGTATCCCTGCTTACAGGCTTATAAGGATTAACGAAACTTGTTAACAGCTGTGATTGGCCACTACCTCTCAATTATTTGGTTCTCACAAGGTATTCCTTAAGCGTAGTAACAACACAAATAAAGGGTCGTTCAAATAATTCCAGAACAACTCCAGGGTTAGATACTCCTGGTTTGCTTTGTTTGAGGTGGTTAGGGATGACAAATGTGTATTTGTCATCACTCACAAACATATGACTTATGTCTAACAAATGAATAGTCTGGCCTCGCTGGCCCGATACTAATAACAATAGAATTAAAAGTTTTAACGTGAGTTGTTTGAGTGTCAATGATTCAACAGGATGAAGGGTAGCCAGGTATGTTAAGACCACTGAGACATCCCAAACTTCTGTATACTTGAGCTTAGGTGGCCGTGATTAGAAAACCCCTTTCAACAGGCGACAAACTAGCGGGTTCTGTCCAACTACAGATCCATCATCCAAGGAAACATTAGAAGACAATGCACTTTGACACAGTTGATAGCACTGTAAGTAAGTCCTTTGTCATACAGTTAAGAAAGGAAATCCAAGACAGCTACTACAAGTGGCTAAAGATGATTGACTTTCCTTTTGAGACAAAATGCTGTCCATTTTTTTGGTGTACCTGGAGTATTGTTTCTTAGTACCTCCTCGCCAGAATGCCATGAGCAATCTAACAGCTGGCTTCGACACTCCTCTTGCTTCATAGTGTTGCCTGACAACAGACATGCGATCAGTCTCATTTGGTTTCTTAGAGGATGTAGAGTCTCTGATTGTGGAGAGGTCCTTGTGTTGTGGGAGCAGTAATGGATTTGCCACCAGAAAGATTAGTAGCCGGGGCCACCAAACCTGTGTTGGCCAGACGGGAGCAATCAACAGTGCTGAAGTCTGATCGTTCTCCAATTTCTGCAGACATCTATTAAGCGGAGAAAGGGGAGGAAAGATGTAAACAAACTTCCCACTCCATGAAAACGAAATAGCATTCATATGGCAGGCCCCAG
>JAHPZR010001928.1:12500-20368 GCA_019787425.1 Platygyra sinensis
CTATCAAAACACCTCGATTTTCGTCAAAATACTCCTCTGCGCGTGGTATATTTTTAGCTCTCTTCCTTGTGTTTAGATATCCCGATATATATGTTTGATATATGACATGAAGTTCTGCGTGTAGGCCGTAATATGCCATGTATGCCTTCAAAATATCTCCTATGTATACAGTTGCTCTTATAAAACCTAGGTCATGCGTTTGAATCATGATCGGCGCACATGGTCTGTTTACTTTCCTTAGTTCATCTTGTTGATATTAGTTCGGGTCGTAAAGGAAATCACCACGATGCAGCCAACGGCCGGAGATAATAATATTCACCAGATACGGTAAGAAGGACGTATACCAAAAAAATAGCTTGTTAAAGGGTCGCAGTCAAGGTATTTTGAGTTATTTTGAGCATCGACAAAATTACCGTTAAATTGAAGGAAACCTGAAAATAACACTTTATAAAGCTAGAAAAGCATCAAAGAGATAATAATAAACCATAAAGGAACAAGGATGGTTAAGGATGGAGAAGATTGACACCGATTGCAAACAACAAATTTGAAAAGTTTAGCTTAAATTTTCAAACCGTTTAACCGTGACGGAGCCCCTTTAAAGTCTCACAACAGGCTTTAGACCAGCTACCCTTGATACAACCTGTGCTTCTATCATCTTTTTCTGATATCAGACACTGAAAATTTATGAAAGAATTTTTTTTTTTTACTGATCAATTTATTGAATCAGTAACTCGAGTAAGAGTAAGATTTGATAACGTTTTTCCTAGCTTTTTTATGAGCCAGCTTTGTTATATCACCAACCTAATAAAGGGATATCGATAATTTGTGAAATGTCTATATCCCATTAACTCATTGTCATTGTTATTATGTGTTTGGCAGACGTGGCATCAAAGTATGCCTGGTAATGAGTCCTTTACTTGGGATCACATGGTTGTTTGGTCTTCTGATGCCATTGCACAAGCTTTCGTCTACATTTTTACGTTCCTCAACTCTACTCAGGTGAATTATTTCTGTCAGTTTAAACCGGCAGTTCTCCTGCCTTCTCAACCCCTGAGGGCATAGGGCATTTTTTTTTATTATTGGTTTGTTTGAAAAGCGCTTTCGCGGCTTTCCATACCTATGTGTAATTGTGCCGTTTTATTGTTTTTAAATTAGAAATTATCATGTTTGGCAATTGTAAGTCTTAGTGGTTTCAGTCAGTATTTAATAACAATTGATTGCAGGTCTATCAAGGGCTTCAGAACATAAATTGTTTGCTTGATATTTATGTCAAAAGATTTTAATGTTGACTTACCTAAATGCGATGTATATAATTTGCTTATTTTTTGTTTTTCACTTTTTTTAAGGGAATGTTTATTTTTCTCCTGCACTGTGCAAGAAACAACCAGGTGAGAGCAGTCTGATTGAAAGTATTAAGTATCGAGTAATAACACATGATAACGCTATTGTCGCGGGACGGTTCTGATGTAATGTCGTCGTGTTCAGAGGAGGACCGTGAGAACTCAAATTTCGCTTGACGTCGAAAAATTAGCTTCATTTTGTTTTCTCTCTATAAAAGAGCTTCTTTGACTGTATTTTCCAGCGTTCCTGGAAAAACCAGTTGAGTCGCTTGGAATGAATAAGGCGATTGAGAGTAATCACACTCGCCTTGGTCTCATTAACGCGTCAAGAGCAGTTTCGACCCCTGGAAACTGGGTTGGAATGTTACCAGTTTGCGGATAGCCAACCACAAAATACATCAAAATGTTTAACTTAAATAGTCAGTAAGAGACTGATATATTTCCTCAATTAATTATGTTATTTTATAAAATCCGCAGTTCAGAGAGCGATTCAAAAGAAGGCTAAGTGTGGTTTTTCCAGCTGTATACGATCCAAACTCTGCAAGAAAATTTTCTAAGGTTAATCCAAGTGTTGTCGGTACATTAGAGATAGTTGAAGTGCAGCCATATAGCGGTGCTTCTGAGCTGAAGGAAAATAATTTCAGCTTCCTGATTAATAGATAGGCCTTAGTTTGTTCTCGGTCATTAATAAATATTTTTTTTGTTTGTTCAGTTTTAAACCGTAGTATTGTAGCAGTAAATAAAAGGTTATTTAATGCTTTTTGGCTGTACTTGTGTAGCGTTTTACATGGTGGAAGTTACTTTTTATTCCGCTTTTAAGAATTGATCAAGAGTTTTTTTTTTCTTTTTTCTCTCTGCTAGTTTAGACGTTTGTCAGTCTTATAACTGACAACTTGTATTTTTCAAGTGTAGTTCTATGGTAGAAAAGAAAACGTCCTTTGAGAGGTTTTAGTTGAGAGGTTTTAGGCTAGTCAAGCATTCTTCATCACTGGATGATGGTTTTAAATAGTTTTTCTTTTTTTTCTTGGGAAGCTGTAACACTTACTGTCAGTTTTCCTCTCTGTTTTCTTAGTTGGCCTCCAGTGTTATAAGAAATAGCTTACGGTTAAAAGTTGAATTATTGAATGTTTCCGTAATATCAGAACAAACACTTACAGCGGTTATCAGTCACACGCGCCCTCCAACGATTTTTTCCCATTTCGAAAACTACGTTTTGGTCGACGTCAATCAAGTGTATCCATGACAATAACGGCGAGCGGAGTTTCCAGAACCATTATTTCAATGTCAATTCTTCGAGTATACGAGTTGCTCTTTAATCTTTACTTGACTCGTCGATAAACAGAAACTGAGAAGTAAGACTTATAAAATCGTTTGAACCGCTTTTTCATTCGTCTCGCTCACGGTCAATGTTTTGAAGCTGCAATTTACAAACAGAGTTCAACCACAACAACATGGGGACGAACTAAGTATTAATAATACCATTTATTACTGAATGAACTACAAAAATCTAACTGCTAATCTCTTGCGGCTTTCATTACCTCTTTATTACTGACAATCCCAATTGCCGAATGGTTCTGCTGACGGTTTGCTTTGCATACAATTTGTCTGTCTGCATGGTATTCCTGAACCACGTATGAAAATCGTCAGGATAGATCTCTGCATGGATTATGTTTTAGCAAGGCGAATAACAAGAATTTCTGGGGCAAAAGTAATCTGCATCCATAGCAAGCTGATAAAAAGCCAATCTCCACATAAAGCGACTCATTTCAGAGGCCAACTTTTTCAGCTACCTTGTATCTTTCGTTTCTTTGACTTTCTCTTTGGCGGATCGCTTACGGCTCCAGTTTTGTTTCGTACGCTGCCTTCTTCAAAAACGTCTCGCTTGCAAAAAGTGTTTCTGCTATGGAATTCAAAGACAAACCATGTTTTCCCTACATAATATTCCTCCATTTCAGCGAAATTTTAAATTACTTTGTCAGAATAACTGAGCGATTATTCCTGATCCAACGACGATCGAACATGGCCGTGAAACTGACACGAAATGAACACGACTATTGTCATGGATACATTTGATTGACGTCCACCAAAACTTAGTTTTTGAAATGGCAAAAAAATCGTTGAAGGGCGCGTGTGACTGATAATCGCTGTAAAGAGGTGAACCAACGTAGCTACCTTTAACTCATGTTTACCAAGCCAAAAAAGGTCAAAGTTACTGTAGTTGTTATCTCCAGACTATATGTTTGCATTCAGGCTTTACCTGCTTTGATTTGAACAGTACTGAGAGATGTGACATATGTGCATGTTAATATTTATTTCACTGCTTGAAGCAAATAAATAAAATCGTTAAATAAAATGATGTCTGAGTAGACTTGCTTAGTACTTTCCACTCTAACAACCAAAGGCATGAATTGATCTGTGAAAATACAAAGAAATGTTCATTTCCATTCGTCATCATTTGCGGGTATATTACGAGCTTACAATGTGACCTGCTCCCAGCTGGCTTGATAGCTCAGTTGGTAGAGTACTGCACCGGTGTCGTAGAGGTCATGAGTTATAATCCGTTCAGGCCTGTATTTCTTTTTCAGGGTTTTAATTTCAAAACTGCTTAAGTTGTGCGTATAACTGCGATGATCAATGAAGTTTTTATATCTTTCTTCACAGATCAAATATATCATCTTTCACATACATTCACTTCCAGAACTATAACAGTTACTTAAGTTTGAACAGTTACTGTACTCCTTGTATATGTTTCCTTTCTTTATAATCTTCTATGTCAAGTTCTCCTGCACATGTACCTTACACTCTGATGACTAGATTTGATTCAGGGTCAGCGGTCTTGTAACACAGGTACGCAGGAATTTGTTGGTCATTAGTACGCCTAGATAGATTCCGCCCTGTAAAGGTTCAAAAATTGTTGCTCTTACTTGCATATGCGAGTGAATGAATATGCACGTGAACGGTATGCAAGTATGTGTGTATAAATTATCTCTGTCAACACACAAGAAATATTGCACTTGATGCCTAGATCTCACGGACCTGGAGTTATCTTACAATGAAGGTTCGAAAATTGTTGCCCTGATGTGCATATGCACGTGGATGGTGGTATACACGTGAATATATATGCTTGTGAATGTACCACACGTGTGAATGTCAGAAATTAAAACATCGGAGAGTCTTGTCACTCGGTTATGATGGCATCGTAAAACTGTGGCAATGCTATACACAATGCAAAATACGCAAATGTCAATTTTTAGTCAGATAGGGTACCTAATTTTAAAATACACTTTGCACCGTCTTAACTGAGCCTTGGAATGGACGTCTATGATAACAACTTAGGCGGGGAGTAAAATTCGTTTCACTGAGGATGTCACGTCACTTCAGCCAGTATTATTATTCTGATCGATCACACTCTTCAACCCGTGAGTCGCAAGAGTCGCAAATATGTGAAGACCTCAAGACGTGCAAGCCAACACCACCTATAATTAGCCAACAATGCGTGGTGTACAGTTATAAATGCGATCTGTGTGATGCAGAGAATGTCGGCTACACCAGCCTATATTTACACCAACGTATTGACGAAGACCGTTATTCAGCAATCGGCAAGCCACTTAAGGCTGGTTTTCACTAGTGCATAAGCATAAGCATAAGCAAAAGCGACATACGCAGAAGCAGTAAATTTGATAATTAGCACCTTTTATTGGGAAAATTTCCAACAAATGTCGCTAATTATCAACATCTTACTGCTTCTGCGTATGTCGGCTTATGCTTATGCTTATCCGTTAGTGAAAACCAACCTTTAAAGAACGACCACGGTCTGGAAACCATCGGCGACCTTACCAACACACGTTTTCGTTTTTTAAAAGAAGTGCAACGGAAAACTGGACTGTCTGATTTATGAATGTTATTCATAAAGAAGAAAAGTTCATGCTTGAGCACACAAGCAGACTCCATACATGCAAAACTATTTATTTAAATGTGTCACTTTTTGCATTCACATTTATACGTTCCGGTATATATTAAGTTGTAAATCTTTCTTTCATTCTCTTTTCGCTTGAAATGATGCATGGAGTCATCGAAACGTTGTGTTAAACTTTTCTCGCTATTTTTATCATTACATGTTTTACTTATGTAATCTTATTCGATTAATATTATTATTATTATTATTATTATTATTTTTATTATTATTATTATTATTATTGTTGATATTATTATTATTATTAACATAATTATTATTATTATTAATATAATTATTAGTATTAGTATTAGTATTAGTAATAGTAATAGTATTAGTAATAGTAATACTATTACTTATACTAATACTAATACTAATACTAATACTATACTAATACTAATACTAATACTAATACTATTACTAATACTAATACTAATACTAATACTATTACTAATACTAATACTAATACTATTACTAATACTATATTACTAATACTATACTATTACTATACTAATAGTAATAGTATTACTATTACTAATACTAATACTATACTAATACTAATACTAATACTAATACTATTAGTACTAGTATTACTAATACTATACTAATACTATTACTAATACTAATACTATTACTATTACTAATACTAATACTAATACTAATAATTATATTAAGAATAATAATAATTATGTTAATAATAATAATAATATCAACAATAATAATATATAATAATAATAAAAATAATAATATAATAATAATAATAATATTAATCGAATAAGATTACATTAAGTAAAACATGTAATGATAAAAATAGCGAGAAAAGTTTAACACAACGTTTCTCGATGACTCCATGCATCATTTTCAAGCGAAAGAGAATGAAAATAAAGATTTACAACTTAATATATACCGGAAACGTATAAATGTGAATGCAAAAAGTGACACATTTAAATAAATAGTTTTGCATGTATGGAGTCTGCTTGTGTGCTCAAGCATGAACTTTTCTTCTTTATGAATAACATTTCATAAATCAGACAGTCCAGTTTTCCGTTGCACTTCTTTTAAAAAACGAAAAACGTGTGTTGGTAAGGTCGCCGATGGTTTCCAGACCGTGGTCGTTCTTTAAAGGTTGGTTTTCACTAACGGATAAGCATAAGCATAAGCCGACATACGCAGAAGCAGTAAGATGTTGATAATTAGCGACATTTGTTGGAAATTTTCCCAATAAAAGGTGCTAATTATCAAAATTTACTGCTTCTGCGTATGTCGCTTTTGCTTATGCTTATGCTTATGCACTAGTGAAAACCAGCCTTAAGTGGCTTGCCGATTGCTGAATAACGGTCTTCGTCAATACGTTGGTGTAAATATAGGCTGTGTGTAGCCGACATTCTCTGCATCACACAGATCGCATTTATAACTGTACACCACGCATTGTTGGCTAATTATAGGTGGTGTTGGCTTGCACGTCTTGAGGTCTTCACATATTTTGCGACTCTTGCGACTCACTGGGTTGAAAGAGTGTGATCGATCAGAATAATAATACTGGCTGAAGTGACGGGACATCCTCAGTGAAACGAATTTTACTCCCCGCCTAAGTTGTTATCATAGGCGTCCATTTCAAGGCTCAGTTAAGTCGGTGCAAAGTGTATTTTTTAAGTTACGTGCCCTAACTGACTAAAAAATGACATTTGCGCATTTTGCATTGTGTATAGCATTGCCACAGTTTTACGATGCCATCATAACCGAGTGACAAGACTCTTCGATGTTTTAATTTCTGACATTCACACGTGTGGTACATTCACAAGCATATATATTCACGTGTATACCACCATCCACGTGCATAGGCACATCAGGGCAACAATTTTCCAACCTTCATGGTACGATAACTCCAGTCCCGTGAGATCTAGGCATCAAGTGCAATATTTCTTGTGTGTTGACAGAGATTATACCAATTTATACACACATACTTGCGTACCGTTCACGTGCATATCCATTCACTCGCATATGCAAGTGAAAGCAACAATTTTTGAACCTACCAGGCGGAATCTATCTAGGCATACTAATGACCAACAATTCCTGCGTACCTTGTTACAAGACCTCTGACCCTGAATCAAATCTAGTCATCAGAGTATAAGGTACATCCGCATGAGAACTTGACATATAAGATTATAAAGAAAGGAAACAAATACAAGGAGTACTGTTCAAACTAAAGTAACTGTTATAGTTCTGGAACTGAATATATATGAAAGATGATATATTTGATCTGCGAAGAAAGATATAAAGACTTGATTGATCATTGCAGTTATACGCACAACTTAAGCAGTTATGAAATTAAACCCTGAAAACAAAAAAAAAATCAGGCCTGAACGGGATTCGAACCCATGACCTCTACGACACCGGTGCAGTACTCTACCAACTGAGCTATCAAGCCAACTGGGAGCAGGTCACCTTGTGAGCTCGTAATATATCCGTAGATGATGACGAATGGAAATGAAAATGTATTTATATTTTCACAGTTCAATTCATGCATTTGGCTGTTAGAGTGGAAAGTACTAAGAAGTCTACTCAGACAACATTTT
>JAHPZR010001929.1:0-22500 GCA_019787425.1 Platygyra sinensis
TGACGTATGTGATGGGTACATAACACCTCTCCTACCTCACCCCAATCACTTCCTTGTCTCTATAGTAATTAATTAATCAAAGTTAATTCAATAAACACATTATGAAGTTTGCACTTTAGCGCCATAGGCCCTTAGTGAAATAACACCTTAGTGACTTAGCAGAAGACAATCCCCAAAACCATCCAAAAAAAAAAATCATTCATTAACACTTCTGGCAGTTAAAAACTGAATAAACAGTTTAGTTTACAAACAATGTTTACTACCTAAGTCTAACTACAATAACAATGATAATAATTAGTATAGATTCATGCGAATCTAAATGTAAAAGATTCGTTTGTTCTCTTTGTCCTTTTCATTGTTTTTGGAGCTATGATGCTTCCTGATCTTAATTGATATGGTATAGTTCGTGTTGTGACTTGTGGAGATAGCAAGAATATGGGGAGGCTCTCATCCCTCATATCAGCCATCAACTTTTTACACAAGAGTATCCTACGATTTGATAATGTTGTCAGACCGAGTAGTTGGGTCTAGTGCTTGCTGATAGCTAGAGTGCTAAATAGTGCACTATGTACTAAAAACAGCCGGGAAAAAAAAATACTCTTTTTTTTACTAGGCAAGTGTCACTCTCGGGTATTTATGGTACTTGTGTTTTACTATATGCTGGTAACGACTACGTACAGAAAAAAACAAAACAAACAAAACAAAACAAAAAAACACTATTCTCGTCTATTGGCGTGGAATTGTGGGCTTAACCGATCATCAAACCGCGTACACGCATGCACAAAATTCAATGTTGCAAAGTGGAGATTTTAATTTGCGCGTAGGACGCGCGCTAAATATTCCTATATGACGAAGCTAATATCTCAAAAACTGATCAAGTGACCCACTTAAATTTTTAATGCAAATATAATATATATATATTTAAACAGCAAAAGCGGAATGTACGAGCGAAATTGTAAAAAAAAAAAAAAAAAGCTCTGAAGTGGAATTTTCTTATCTTGAAATTTCTATTATTTTTTTTTTACTTTAGGCAAAATCTACTTCACAGAATTGTTTTCTAATTGCTCCTATTTATTCTGCTTTGTTAAAGAACAAACATCCAAGACAAATGCTTCCTTGTTCGTTAAGAAACAGTAATTTACCTTCTGACTTGAGGAAGGCACATGCAGATGAGAATTAAGTTAGCGTTATCACAAAAGAGACCAAAGATTTTAAAAATGACTAACTTTCCTTTTTACTGATCGAAGGATTTAAATTCGTCGAGATAAAAGAAAATAAATTAAAGATAATGGCATTGAATTTAAATTTTGTCGAGTATAACTAACTTTTTGTTTTCACCTCTAGTTAATGGCTGCAAATATTACTCAGTTCTTGATGAAGCATACCGCGCTCAAGGAAACGCATTGCAGCCGCATACGCGCTGCGATAATGAACTAGTAACTGGTTGGTACCGTTTTCAAGGGGCTGCTGGGGACCGCATGCCAGACAAATGTGTTCTTAGATTTCGTTGCGGTACCACACATCCAGGTTGGCTTAATGGTACACACCCCACAATCGCCGATGGTGTGGTGACACGCACAGTCTGTTTTAGTGGGATGATAGACTGTTGTTCGTGGCGTAACATAATTAAAGTGAAGAACTGCAGTTCTTATTACGTCTATGAATTACAAAGGTCATCATGGTGTAATTACAGCTATTGTGGTAACGCCGGCACTGGTAAGTTGATTCTGGTTGAGTTGCTTAACTAGAGAAGTCTGAAAGTGCGTTTAAATGATATGATTATTTTTCTTACTTGATCATTGAACAAAATAAATATAAATAAATAAATAAACATGATGTAAGAAATAACCATCTCTCTTGGAAAAGGTGTGTTGGCACATCAAGTCTTTTATAGTGGGCGAGAAAACTACTGTTGGCTGAATAACTTCATTAAAACAAAGAACTATAATGGTTATTACGTATATGAGTTACAGAAGACGCCTTATTGCAATCTTAGTTCTTGCGGTAATGCCGGTACTGGTAAGTTGCATTGCACAAGTTGAGTTTAAAGCAAACTCGGAGTTTATTATTCTTGGATTGGAGGGAATAGGTATCTTATTTGCTAACAAAGTGCGTGACACGAATCGAAATTGATTCATTCATGAGTTGAGGTAAATTGGCGCCCTATCTCTCTTGTAAATGTAGATACAAAAATTATGACTAAAGCAATTGCATGGAGGATAAAAACTGTTCTACCTGATATAATCCATCAAAATCAGACTGGAAGTTTGATTCTGAGCGGGGAGGAGGAGGAAACAGATAAGCTTATATGGAGAGCCCAAATAAAGATAAGATAGGTAAAATTATATCAATAATCTATACACTATGACTTTATAAATAAGTGGGGCAGACTGTCGTGGTATCAATGTCTCAACTTCCGGCCTGCGGTCTTTATTATAATTTAGTTCTTAGGCCCCCGATATATCAATACGCGGGATCACAATGGAACTTGTTACTTCTTTCTACATCGTGTTCGTGTTATTTAGAGCGCGTTCGTTTGGGATATTCCGAAATAGGAATATATTCCGGAATATATTCCGGCTATTCTGCTTCTGGGAGTAGAATAGCCGGAATGGAAATCCAGGTATTCTGGAATGAGAATAGCTCCCCAAAAAAACTCTTTCTCGCATTATTTCAGTTATTCTTATTCCGGATTGATCCCAAACGAACGCGTCCTAAAGTGCGTGTTTTCTTACTTCGTCGTGCGCCTCCTTCATCGAGAACCACAACACAGACTGCTGTTATTAAAAAAAAAACAAAAACAAAAACAAAAACAAAAAAACAAACAAATAAGCAAACCAAAACAAAACGAAACAAAAACACTACTGCCGCAGCATAGATGGAGCCGGGGCAAGTTTCTAATGAATTGATTTCCACGGTTTGTTTTGAAGTATTTGCCAGGTATCGAGGATCGCTGCGGTGCTTTATATAACCAGACTTGTTTCCTGCTGCTTTCTAAACAGTCGCTAAAGGTGTGTTTTACGTTCTTTTTACGTTCTTTGCATACATCCCAGCCTTCCTATAAATCCTATTTATTGTTTAGTTTATAGGAACCTATAAAACTCTTACAATAGGCCAAAAAATCCTATATTTCCTATAATTACAGTATAAGAAAAATGAAACAAAAATGGTGAAAAACAAACGAGGCAGGTCACAGTTCACATGAGGTTTGTATTGTGTGTAAAAGCTTTCTTTCTTGTCACCTGTGGTTTAATTGTGTTATTTCTGGACAGTCCAATGATACTGGAAGAATGCAGTCTTTCAAGGTAAGACTGTTATTTCACATTATTTGTAACCATATATAAGGACTATTTCCTCAGAGGTTACTGGGAGATTTTGGCTTTTTAAGTTTCTTTGTGGATCAAATTCTGAAGGGTTTGGCGTCTCTTACCTTTAGAGCCACCTCAGCAAAATTAACAAGCAACTAGATATCAAAATTCGCTACTGGTCGTCAGCACCATCACAAGAAGTTGTTAACCATTTACAGACATACCTAATGGGTCATGCAACAGGTCGTCAACTTTCTGAGAAGATTATCTCTCCAGTCCAAGACAAAGGTATAGCCTTAGGACAGCTTAAAATGCTTGAAAGTGACGGGCCAGACGTGAACAAAACAGTTTGGAACATTGTAAATGATGCCCTCTTGAATTTGCAAAACAGGAGCTATGGTCTCACTGACATCGGTACGTGCAATCTTCACCTTCGTCACAATGCATTTGCTTAAGGCTTGGAAATGTTTGGTAGTGGAATTTCAGAATTTGTTATTGACTTGCATCTGTGGTTTAAAATGTCTGCTGCCAGCAGAGAAGATTACGAGTTGGTGCAAGAAGATATGGGACTTGTCAAGCACACGCTCCTGAAACATGTACATGTATAGTGTAGATAGCTGTCTCTTCACCCAGCATTGCTGAGAATTCTGGAGCAGCGCTAGCTGAAAGGGTTAAAGAAGTATTTCCTTACAGTTTTACCTGAGAAGCAGTCATCCAGTACTAGCAAATGCACGGTACATCAGAGTAAAACAATAAGACGCCAGCTTGAATCAAAAGATCTGGTGGCCCAAATACACTGTTTGGTCTCTGTTGCAGACATTTTTAACCCCTTTATTAAGTTTTTCCAGACTGAAGACCCTCTTGTTCACTTACTTTATGACCATCTTGGCACTCTCCTGACAGTTCTTTTGGGAAGGTTCATTAGAAAAGACCTTTTGACAAATAAATCTACCAGGAAACTCTCAAAGATCTGCTTAGAAGTCATGGGAATCCTTTTGGCATACACGGAATTGGAAATATGAGGACAAACCTGCCAAGAAATTAAAAAGCTTTCAGAAGAAAAGCAAAAGAAGTTTATTCTTAGTGCCAATCTTTTCTTATTGCCTCAACCAAGCATCTGATCGACAAACTACGTTTTAACAACTTTATTCTGAGAAGCCCGTGATTACAATACTAGCGAAAGAACTGAAAGTAAGTGTTGATCTAGCAACCTAGTTGATGAGTAGAGAATCTATCATCTAGAAAACATTGGCACACACAATCTGAAGAGCAACGGAAGCCCGTCCGTGTTGACCAGTTTTGGAAAAAGGTTGATCTGGTGAAGGATTCTAGTGGTGAAAGGAAATTCTCATCAATTATGACGGTTGTAAAGACAGCTCATGTTCTTGGACATGGTAATGCATAGGTTTAAAGGTGTAAAGGTGTAAAGGTTTAAAGGTTTCAAGTGGGAAAAGTGTAACAGATGACAGAGTTTGTCTAAGTGAGGCCTCGATCAATGGTATTCGTGCAACAAGTAATGGTCTGAAGGCTTTTAAAAGTCCAGGTTCTGTGCCAATCATAAAGCAACTCCTTCAGCTGGGACGTTCTGCACATGCCACATTATGTTATGCGCCTGGACAAACAGGCAAAGGAGAAGGAAGAGGCTCAAAAGCAGCTTACTCTACAAAGAGAAAAGCACTACAAATGGAAGCACAAAAGCGACAACTTAGTAGAGAAAAGAAAGATATACAGTGCAAAGAGACAGAGTTAGAAAGGAGAGAGAGAGAGCTCAGCAAGATAGCATGGAAGTTGGAAATACCATCTTGAAAGAAGCAAATGCAAAATTGCAAGCTACTTTGAAGAATAAGGCTTTTAAAGAGGTATCTGTTGCTCAAGCCATGATTGAAGCTGCTCAAAAGAACATCAGCACCAGTGATCCAAAATCCAAGAAATCGTGAGCGCCAATGTGAAAGATTGGAAACTGTGCCTCAGAAAATAATTTACTAGAAACTAATGAAGTTTTATGTGTACTCAAAATTCACCACTGAAGTGGACTTAACATGACTGTTTATCTTTATCCACTTTTCATGAGGTTCCAATTTTTTTTAGGTTCTTTAAGTTGGAAGCCTGCCCTCGTACTGTTAAAGCAGTCATATTGGTGTTGTCGTTTAAAACATTGCGTTGAGCTGAGACAAAGTTATAGATGTAATGAAAGTGTTACATGTTTCTCATTCAAAATGTGTCACTTCATGATATATATCGAGTAACATGTTGTTCTCATAAGTGGTTGACTTTTTCGGAGGTTGTAAGGGGTGATTATGTGACTGTTGACAGCTACCATTTCCTTTTGTTTGTAAATCGTCCTATCAATTAACACATTGCAAACTAGTGTCTTATTTCCAAAAACACGTAAATACAGTCTTGGGAATGATGTAAGACTCATTAAATTGTATTCCAACCAAAGAATTTCTTGTGCGAGTGCCTGAAAATCCTCTTATAAAACTCCAATTTTTTGTCCTAAAATCCTATAAATCTCCTATATTCTTCCTTATTTTCTCCTGTTTTTCCTATAACTTTTTTTTTTTCCAAAATGGCTGGGATGTATGTCTTTGTGAAAGAACATGAATTAAAGATAATATCATAGTGTTTTAAATTTTGTCGAGTATAACTATTTGCTTCCACTTCAAGTGAATGGCTTCAAAAATCATTCAGTTCTTGGTGAAGCAGACCGCGCTCAAGGAAACGTATTGCGGTCGCATTGGAGATACGATAACGAACTAGTAACTGGCCAGTACCGTTTTCAAGGAGCTGCTGGGGACCGCATGCCAAACAAATGTGTTTTTAGACTTCGCTGCAGTACTTCACATCCAGGTTGGCTTAATGGTATACACATCCCACAATAGTCGATGATGTGATGACACGCACAGTCTGTTTTAGTGGGATGGCAGACTGGGTTGTTTTTGTTTTTGTTTTTTGTTTCTTTTTTTGCGGCATAACATAATTTAAGTGAAGAACTTCAGTTTTTATTATATACGTGTATAAGTTACAGAGGTCATCTCGGTGTAATCTCAGCTATTGTGGTAACGCAGGCGCTGGTAAGTTGATTCGGGGTGAGTTGCATAACTAGAAAAATTAAAGTCTGAAAAATCCTTTAAATGATGATATGATTATTTTCCTTACTTGATCATTGAGCGAATAAATAAAAAAAAATGAGAAATTACCATCTCTCTTGGAAAAGGTGTGTTGGCACATCAAATCTGTTATAGTGTGCGAGAAGACAACTGTTGGCGGAGTAACAGCATTATAACAAAGAACTATTTATAGTGGTTATTACGTATATGAGCTACACAGCACGCCTTATTGCAATCTTAGTTATTGCAGTAATCCAGTGCTGGTACAGTGCATTCATGAGTTGAGCTCAATAGGAAACTTGGAGTTTATTACGCTAAGCCGGTCCGAGTAGAAAAGAATAAATAGACTTATATGAGAAGTCTGAAATAAAGATGAGATAGTGTACGTAAGATAGTCAAGGAATACCATTTATCCTGCATCGGTGACCGAGTCTCCTCGAAGACTGATTAAATTAGTTGGCGCTTTCATTAAGTGCCACGAAGCCTGCAGGAATATTTGAGCACTTACCTGGTTTTCTTTGTGACAAATTTATATATGGCTTTGCGATGTTCACAGCTAACTGAAGTGGATGGAAGGGTGCAAATGTACCTTTCCCATCTCACCCTTATCACTTCCTTGCCTTTAGACTAATTACCACCCCAGTAGATCACGTACTCTGTACTAAAAACAGACGGGAAAAAAAAAGAACTACTCTTTCAGTTTTCTTAGTTCTTTTTACTAGGGAAGTGTGACGTGGTTCTTTCCCTTGCACGACAAGATTAAAAAAAAAACGACTGTGCAAAACCCTTCCCGCAAACCCGAAACACACCAAAAGACTAAGTATTACTACAAATTTAACAAATTTAAAATACATAGAAGATTAAACACAAAATTACGAACGTAAAAACTACTTCTTCTAAAGGTACTTAATTATTTAAAACTAGATTACTTAACACAGTTCAGTTCTTTCCTTGACCTTTGACGACTCCTCCAAGTACAAACAGACTGCTATGACAAACCTACCACACCAACCACCGTTCGCACAAACTTCTCCTTCAATTCTCTTCTCTGGCGCCTTCTTTTTCTTCTCATTTTCGCTCTTGTTTGCCACATTCGTGCACTTTACACTTCTTTTCGCCTTGAGCTTCTTTTAACAACTCGCCGCCGCTGACAAAAGGGTTCTGTCATGGACAACACGGCTGGCTCCTGCCAATGGCTCTTGACAGTGACTCGAAAAGAAAACTTCTCTTACGACTTTACAATTCAAAACTCCTGAGTCCTGCTCCTTTTTTCAAGAATAACCAACAACCAAACAAATAACCTGACTAGTATTTAAATACTCCTACAATATTATAATTACAAAGAAGATTCTAGAAAACGCTAACAACAAAATGTACAATAAGTACTAATTACACAGAAGATTCTAGAACACACTAACTACGAAATGTACAATAAATACTAATTACACAACAAGATATGAAAGACATAGTGATGGGAATCGTAATAGTTAGTTAGGCTACATTGAAATTTACAATACTACAAACAAATTCCCAGGACAATAAGTACTAATATACTAGTGACATTTTTTTTGTTTGATAAGGATACGACGAAAAGACTAGAAATAATTAACAGTACTCCTAACGAATTTAAGATGATGAAAAGAAACGATTAAATAACTACATGCAAAAAAGACAAAAACAATAACGAAAATGTAAATAATAGAAATTTTGTGACAGCAAGTCTTACTCTCGGGTATTTATGGTATTCGTCTTTTACTATATGCTGGTAACGACTACAGAATTGCAAACCACCGTCACGCGCGCACAAAGTGCGATCTTGGAAAATATTCCTTATCCAAGATAATATCTCACAAACTGATCAGATGACCCTACTTTTTTAATGCAAAAAAAAATTCTTGGTTTTCACGTGACGCCAGAAAAAAATAAACTCCAAAGTTTTAAGTTTTTACCTTTATCAAGTAAAAGCCCTTTTTTAAACATATATCTGTTGGCCTGACTTCAGCTCGGTAGACCACTTGTTTTGAATTTTCACAATGCGTGACATCGGCGTTGTTTCTGGGTAACATGTTACGTGCACAAAAATAGCGATTAGCCTTATGTTTTCGAGTTCTGAATGACCAATATGTTGAGAAGTGCCTATGCGAATGTTTACAAGTTTAACGGAGAGAATAAACGTTTTGAGAAAGCAAAAGTAAACTCCAGTTGTGTCCAATGTTTTCAGGCCGCCATGTTGGAGTCCCTCAGACGGGCTCCAATATGGCGTCTCCGTACTAAACACTATCATTTTCAGTTATATCTTTTGTCGAATAACTCGAGTTCGGAATATTGTACTTCCCCAAAACTTTGGCACATTATTTATTTATTACTCCTCTACGATCTGTTAATTTCTTGACTAAATTTATTGAATGATAAGCGATTTTATTTTTAGCCTGTTCCAGGCTCTCGGTCAGTGGGGACGGATTGGAAAGAAGCGCGGGACGAGCATCGAGCGGGGTCTGGTGGGGAAAGAGGGCGCGACGGGAGAGCCTGTAAGCATTGTTTTAAAAACCTCATTCCGGTATACCAGCTCCCGGTATACCCTCTGTTTGGTTAGATTTGACAGTTTATATCAACACCTTGTCTGTTTGTCCGAAGCGAAGTGACGCTTAACATGGCGAGCGTGATACACGCGAGTGATTTCGAGGAGTCCAAAGTGTTTACTAAAGCGTTCAGGATGGAGTAAAGAACACGTCTGATCAATCTGGCTCCTGGATAGATGTTTCTGCCATTATTCCCAGCCATTTCGGGGGAAGTTTGCATTTTTAGATGGTTTCCGCTGGTTGTAATGTGTAAATTAGCTAATAATTTTCGGCGCCGTAAAACAAAAGCCGGAAATCTGTCAGTGTTCTCAAGTCACGTCTGAGCTGCTGTAACGTTACGAGAACTTTTGTCTCTCGAGCTCGATGTTAAGGTCTGTAACTCCTTTGTTCGTTCTGGCACCACATGATTCAAATGTAGCTGTTTGCGTGCAAATCTGTTTACCGCCGTTTTGCGTGTTGTATGCCGTTGTTTTAATTTGGCTCTGTTCTAGCAAGACGATGGTCTCGATCTTCCATATGGGTCTAATCCTTTCCCGATAGTTAATTTTCTGTACGTCTACACAGAGACTTCTACACTCAAAGAGATTCTCTGATGAGACACAGCAGACATGAACAATCGCAGAAGAATGCAACACACTGTGAAGATCAGCTATGGCCTCGTGAAACTCGCGTGAGTAACTCTATACCGAACATACGGAGATTTTGACATTTGACATTTTGACACAAGAAACGGTTTCTTTTTTTCAAGTGGGCGGAATGAGGTTTTTAAAAGAATGCTTACAGGCTCTCCCGCCCTCTCCTTTTCTGTCCCGGATCCCGCTGGCTGCTGATCCCGCTTGTCGCCCGCTCCCTTTTTCGATCGTCCTCACGGACCGAGAGCCTGGAACAGGCTATTTTATTTTTGACTTTCGTGATAATTAAGCTTACTTGCGTGACATGAAAACCACCAATTATTTAACAGCAAAAGGAGAATGCATGTGCGAAACTTAAAAAAAAAAAAAAAAAGAAAAGAAAAAAAGAAAAACGAACATAAAAACTAAAAAAATGGTGAAAGGGAATTTAAAACTGTGAAATGGAATTTTCTTATCTTGAATTTTTTTTTTTTTTTTTTTTTTTTTTAAATTAAAGAACTTCAAGTGAAACACTCGGCTACGCGTCCTGTGCCACAGTTTTTTTTTTTTTTTACCACATTTTGGCGTCATCTGTGATATATTACTGAACAGACGCACGGCAATATGGAATCTATTTGTTAAAAAGAAACACGAGTGGAAGTTTGGGAGAATGAGAAATGCTGTGGGAACACGAGCCGCAGGGGAGTGTTTCCACAGCTTTTTCGAGTTCTCCCAAACTTTCACGAGTGTTTCTATAGCTCGATAGAAACACGGAGTATATGTTTTCTATTTCATTTAGAAAACACCGCGACGAGAAAAAGGAAAAAAAAAAAAGAACTTGTTAAGTTAGATTATCAAAATGTAAGTTCTCTTTGCTCGCGCCATCACTACGTCAATAGCGCGCGATAGTTCTGTGTCTCCATCCAGTTATACTAAAACAATATTTAACCAATCAGCACGCGTGCGCTCTTAGGATTGCTTTCTAATAATATTGTAATGAGTTTGTCGTTATAATCTTACATGTAAGTGAGAGTGAGTGTTATATCTGTAAAGATGTCCACTATGTATCATATGTGTATATATCTGTTAGTGAGTATTGTAAGAAAAAAGTGTGATTTACATTGTATCAAACAAGGAAAAAAAAATCCAGGGGAAAAACAATAACAATAGCGAGGCATGTGAAACTTAAACGAAATGTTTCTACTTGTTATTGAGCGATTTGCTTGAGTGAATCAGTCCTCCCTAAACTTTTAGACGTGTCATTTATATGAACACTAGATTTTTTTTTTTTAATTAATTGAGTGGGAAAAGCATTATGCATAATGTTTGTTTCTATACTCTCCCCAAATGCGCGTCTTGCCTAGCCGCTCCGAAGCAAGCTTTTCACTCAAACCTCAGCCACCTAAAATACTTTTTGGAAGGAGCCTGCTACTCAAGAAAGAACTGACAACCCGAGGGACTCAGTTGTTCGGATGCCGTTATTTATTTAAATATTTTTCGTCATTACAGCATCAAAACATCTTGACAATACGTGTAAAAGTTCACAATTATAGAGAGCCGGCTATCGCTATACCAAGGGCTTTAGAATTGTCGATTTGTGTACGAATTTTTTTTCTTTTTTTTTTGTCTAGGCAAATTTTTTCTCTGACAGCGATTTTTCCACAATCAGTTCACCCCGTATTTGTTTAATCGTATTCCAGAAATGGTCTGTAACTTTTCCGGCCCTGAAAGTGAATATGTCAAATCGCAGACACGGTTTTTTAGGACTTTGAATCCAGAAAATGAGAGACATAAAGTAAGCGAAAAACAAAATTTGCTTTGACTTGTAGCTTCCAAAAGGTGATTCGGACACCCGCGTTTAGACTCGTAAAATGTTCGACGATTTACTTTATTTCAAAATTATCAGGTATAATTTGATAGCCAGCTCTATAAGCTTTAATTTGATATAGGGGTTTCATAAGGTTTCTAACCTTTGAACCGGACACGGTTCATCTCTCAGTTGAAAGCGAGACACCTCTAAAAGGTAATCTTAAACCCACTCTTTGTTTCGCCCCCGTCGTCATAGTAAGCGTAAACTCCCTAATCATGAGCACCATGAAATGTGTGTCGAGAATGACTTTCGACGAAGTAAGAGAAAAAGGACGGTTCTATGATGCAATGTTCGTATCAGTTCAATTCAATATTCAATTTTTATTTGTATAATTTTGAATTTTAGAATTTAAAGTATTACATTACGACAACCCGCATATAGCAAAGTTAATCGAGGCGTTTTGTGCTATTTACAGCCATATTTAGCAAAAAGTGATTTCAAAACAGGGAAGCCAAATGAATGAAATAAAAAAAGTGGATAGTTTTACACATACATTAACAGATAGCTAGTGCTAACCTGGTTTGAACAAGACCTCAGAGGAACTGCATATAACATAAGAAAGAAATTATAATAGCCAGAGTCTGCTTAATGCCGATATTGAGTAATGTTTGAGATTAGCGTCCACAATTCAACCTAATCATCCTCATCACCAGGCATTGCAAATGAAAAAATGGTGAATTTTGTTTCTGAAAGTATCTTTCTAAGTTTGCGCAAATCAGGTTTCAGTCAATTTCTTAACATAGCTCCAAAATAGAGAACGAGTTAAGTCGAAGACTAGGTCTTGATTTCTTAATATATAACTGATCATGAGTTTCCAGCATCAGAAAGTCTGGTGGTGATGCCAGAAGAACGGATAAATAGATAACAGATATTCTTACGTGCAGAGTTGGTAGATATATTATGCGTAAGAGAATATATTGTTTGAAAATAAAGTATACTGAAGGGTAAAACATTAGCGGAGACAAACAAAGGTGTAGCATGAGATCTATTACCAGGAAAGAACATTAATCAATGAGCTTGTTTCTGTAAGATAAATATCTTTTTTTCAAAAAAACCTTTGCAGTTTGGCCCTAAGCGGCAATTCCATAGTATGCTTGAGGGAAAATCAAAGAACGATAAATTTTGGTTAGAATATTTAAGGGGGCGGTGTGCCTTACCCCGTATTATTATATGGCTGGTGTTTGTAGCCGATATAACTCGCGCTCTGATTGGCTAAGTGCAGCTTAACGACAGGGCATTATTCAAATTAGGAAAGGAAAAAACACGAAAGGTTGTCCAAAGCTAGACCATATGTGCTTTACTTACATTGAAAATCGTTGTGATACAAGACGATGAGTGACGATTAACATTCAGAGAGTTGATTATATTACTATTTTAAGGAGAAAATGAAGTTACATCGGCAAATTACGGACGAGTTAATTGGTCAGGAAGAAATTGAAATATTCGTACATTATATATATTTATATATATTGATATCGGAAAACGGATGGCGACGATTATGAACCTGACACCCTGTCGGGTTTGCAGCGTATACAGAGGCTCCTTCCCGAAGGCAGGTATTCTTTTATTGTCCATTCACCATTCAAAAGGCAATTGGTGACACCAGAGCAGTACAGCAATTAACATCAACAAATTCTCTTGCTGTAACTCAAGCCAGTTTAAACATCTTCAAGGACCATCAGATTTAAACAGAGATCTCTGAGCGCCAGTTCAAGATCTTAAACGGGCCAGTAACTATAATCCAGGAAACTTAGAAAAGGCGAAGAATTTCATCGAAAGTGACGGCGAAGAGTAGTGCTGATTCCGTTTAAATTGTATTTTTTTTTTTTTTTTTTTTTTTTTTTACCAACACGGCCGTACGGCTTTTCACAAGTTTGAAGCACTTTTCTGTAAGATATTGACGTTTGGCGGTTACGTTGATTCGTGAGAATGTCGATGAAATTTCTCTCGTCATATAGTAACACAACTGCACTATTTAAAATACTTTCTTGCGGCCGTATTGATCATTGCTTCCCAAAAATAAATATATTTTCTTGACGAAGTACGCGTTAGTTTTCGCTGAATTCTGTTAGTTTGACGGTTTGGAAACATGAATGAAAAGATAAGCGCGCGCATTACCGAATGTGAAGTAACGACTTCCTCTTGAATTTAGATTTTTTTTTTCTTTTGTTAGCCATATAATGAACAACTTAGCAACCTCTACCGTTCGGTCATTACGGGTAAATCTCAAACCTCGGCCTACCGTATTGGCCTCGCTATCGCTCGGTCAATACGGCAATGCTTTAGTTTGAGATTTTCCCGTAACGACCGCACTCTCGCTTAATAAGTAGTTAGTATTATGCGTATTATATAGCTTAGCTTTGTCTGCGATGGTCTAAAGATGACAAAGTTTGACTTTTTAGCATTTAAGGTAAGCTTATTAGCATTTAACCAGTGACAATCTTTCTGCAATTCGATGTTGATTAGACTCTCTAGTGATTTCAATCTCCTTGTCAGCATTCAGCAGATTTGTATCATGGGCAAACAAGTAAAGAAAAATCCATTTAGAAGAGTTATAAATATCCTTTATACTACAGGGTCGGAAGTACCCTAGGACCTTATACTCCAAGTATCCTGGAACCTTGAAGCAATCTTCGGTGTGGCAGTTCGAAGCTTGCAAGTTGCACTGATAAAACAGTTCCTTAAAAGGAAGTTTCTAGGTGATTTACATGCAAAATGTATAGAGTTCAAACAGTTTGCGTTTTACTCTCATAGGTCGATATTACCACTCATAATATAGCTAAAATAATTGACATAATATAAATTAATTTTTTTTTCGAGGCTAAAAAAAGAGTTTTATGTTTCTATTCCAAGTTGACGGTTGTAAAAATTACTTAGTGCTTAGTGAAGCAGACAGAGCCCAAGGGAATGATGCATTGTCAGACCCTTCATATTATAAATACGATAAGCACCGGGTAACTGGTTGGTACCGTTTCCAAGGAGCTGCTGGAGATCAGATGCAGGACAAATGTGTTCCTACGGGGCGTTGCGGTACCAAGCATCCAGGTTGGTTAGAAAGTACCCAGCTGACAATCGCCGAAGGTGTGGTGACACGCAAAGTTTGCTTCAGTGGACTTCAAAACTGCTGCTTTTGGAGTAACATCATTAAAGTCAAGAACTGTAGCGATTATTACGTGTATGAGTTACAGCGGATGCCATCTTTATATTATCGGTATTGCGGCAATGCTTGTGCTTGTAAGTTCCATTCATTTTATAAGATGACTTATTTAGTGGGGAATCTAAATGAGGAGGCCGACGGAGCTGAGGGTAGCTTTCTACGCAGACAGACGCTCTTTGGGCTCGTTACCCAAGAAATTGCAGAGAAATAACTTTAGAACTAATCGGCTCCCACTCATTATGTAATAACAAGCTAATAATAAACAGAACAGGCTCCCTTCGGACGAGAAATACAATGCGAACTGTTGCGCGGTTAGACCTGCTAGGTTCGTCAACCGCCGCCAACTCTTTCAAAGTAAGTATGCAGTTTACCTGATCTAGTGCGCGTTCTTAGATTTACGAACACTGCATCTTTTTCACGGCGAAATAAGCTAAAGTGTCTCAAAGGAGATTTAAACAGATTATCGTAAATGTCTCACTCATTCGATAAAAGGACAAGCTGGTACTTCGGCGTTTTGCGATCATTTCTCAAATTCCAAGCAGACTTCCTGCTAGGTTTCCAGCATTTGAACCAAGATTTGATAGAAACCATCCATTCAAACGAATGTCCAAATATAAACAAATCCATCATTTTCTTATACTCTAAAGCCTCAAGTGTATTAAGGCTTGACCCAACTAGTTAATATGGATATTTTTGTTTTAAGGGGATCGGTGTATCCAATCGTTATGAAACTTGGCAAGCAGTTTTATATCCACAACTTACTCATTTAACTGGCTTTTTATTCTTAAATTTTGGTCACGTGACTCTTAAACGGCTAAAAACAATTCAAATATTTAATCGAAAACGGGGTACTGAAAGACATCTTTCGCAATTGTTTTTTGTTCTTTGCTGTTTTACTTCTGTCGAGTGCTATTTAATGCCGCCTTTTAATCATGTCCACATGTTAACAGAAACGGTTAACACAGAGAAACAGGTCACGTGACATGCTAAATGTTCAAATATCTTTAAACGAAAATAACTTATACCACCTTAAAAGGCAGATTTTTAATTTAAGAGTGGTTCTAAACAAAATGAATCAAAAACATTTTAGGAATTCTCAGTGTAAACATGCCCCATTTTCAAAAACACGCATTGTGACGTCATTATTCAAGAAATGTCACGTGACACTAAAAACCACTGTCATGTTGTTAAACAAGTGAAATTCTATTTAATTCCCAATAAATGAGAGCAACAAGTCATTTTATACTAAAAAAAATTAACCAAATTGATTTCTTCATGGGGGGTCATCTGATTATAAAAAGCCAACCCTTAACACACTTGAGGCTTCTGGCCGATAAAGTATTTCAATCCGGACGGATTTCATGCCACTTAATCGTTTAAAAGACACTTTGCTATCCATTGAGGTCTCCTGAAAACTTCTCCGAGACCAGAGTTCGTAGCATTGATCGGGACGCGAGCAAACAAAGGGAACAGAATGTGCCTGCGTTGGCTACAGCAGACGGTCATAGGGGAGGGAGATTGCGTAACGAGCTTAAGGAGCCTCTGCGTAGGAGGCTAGGTATGGGGAGGAAATGATTGCCATTGTCCTTGGGAGCGTTATCCCGAGCTCAAAGAAAACACCTTGGGGTGCTCTACATTAATCCGCTCAGTATCCTTTCCATTTCTTTAGTAACCTTTAAGTTAAGAATGGAAGAAATGGAAGCGGTTTTCGCGACCCTCCGGCAATAAAACATTGCAAACATAGCCCCAGTTTTGGCTCGTAACTGAGTTTTGAACTGCTAAATAAAGGGGGGGGGGGGGGGGGAAGAAAAGCACCGATTTTTCTGACTTCTGTTGTCATTGAATTTCAGGAGCTTCCTTAAAAGTATCAATTTTAGAACTAAGTTACAGAACATAATAACCACCACGGATGCGTTAACGATCTTATTATTGATGGGGCTCACTGCTTTAAGCCTGGGTTTTGCAAAATCGCTAAGTATCGATAATTGTGACTGAGGTTTTGTTTGTCAGTACCTCTTGCTGATACCTAATTAAAAAGGCGATCAGCGCTCCTTTTCTTGACCGTTTTTGCTAGTCTTCGCTTTGATAATTAGTTTTTGCGTAACATACTAACAGAGCAGTAACTGTCATAATAATTTTCACTACAGTTACAACAGCACAAAAACCAAGACTAGCAACAACAGCTACATCAAAAATCAACAGCAAGAGAAACAGTTGCAACTTAAAAGCAACAACATCAGCAGCATCAACAACAGCAGAGACGGCAGCACCAACAACTACAACAACAGCAACAATTGCAACAACACCAGAAACAACAATAACAACAACTTCAACAACATTAAAGATAACAACAACAACAATAGCAGAACTGGTAAGAATTGAGCTCAGCTTTTAATTTTAACGTAGACTCTTGGCTACTTAACCTATCCACGCTCTTTCAATTTCTTTTTTATGAACTTGATTCACTTCTTCTTCACCCAGGAAAAAAAATTCATTTCTGCACTGGACAAATTAGACGTCTTGCAAAACACTTCGTTTAAGGTATCTATTCTTTCCGTTCATTTACTGACCTATATTGACTAAGATCAATTACTGAATTCATTCATTTAATAACTATGGTGGGACTGATTTCGTATATGAAAAAAAAAAAAAAATACCAATACTGCTCTTTTCAGGAGGCTGTCAACTTGTTTACAAACACTACCGAGCTGTATAAAAACATAGATATCGAGGATGTTGGAGCACAAAAGCGATGGGAATCTATCTTAAGTATGGCAGTTATCTTTGAGAGATTCCTCCTCAATTATAGTAATTACCATCTCAGTGAATCAACGCCGCAGAGAAATATCGTTTCCAACAGCCTTGGTGAGTAGACATGTATTGTGTGTTGGGTTGTGGGGCAGCGAAGTATATGATTAACAATTCTATTGAACTTTTCTTTTCTGAAAAAAATACCAGCACATGAAACAACAAGCCTAGCAGCTTCAATCAATCATGATCAATCCGTCAATCAATCAATCAATCAATCAATCAATCAATCAGTCAATTAATCATTTGATTTATGCCAGATATATTTCGTTCCAACATGCAAGCAAGATGCACGCAATGACAGGAATGATCACTATTCAAAATGTTTTTTTTTTTGGTTGTTTTTTTTTTTTTAACATATATGCTGTATGTATATGCATTTTGTGGTATAACAGTCATTGAATGTCTTGATGTTCATCTTATCTTACAGCTTCAGCTATCTGGCGGAGCTCCAGTCAAAATGTGACCGACTTTCTTTCTAAAGAATCTGGAAGACAAACCTCTATCACAATTCCCTCGACTATTCTAGACGACAATGGTTTGTGTAGTAAACGTTTCTTAAAAACCACTGCTTTATTTGATTATTTCCTTGCTAAACATATTAGAGCGTTTTTGTTTAGTTTATCTTTATACTTTTAGATCTATTATATTTACTTTTGCTCAAGATATGTTGAAATTCTATTTCTGCTTGTTTTATGTGGCTTAATTCAGTTTCAACAGGTCACTACATTTTAACTATCTGGTACTAAGATAGTCACTATCACACAATTTTGTAATGTATTGTAATGTTCTTTTTGTTTTAATCTAGAAACGGTCGTAGTTGCTGTTGCGTACAAAGATCTGCATGAGTTATATGTGGCTAATCACTCCAATAGAGATAGAAATGACAACTCCAGGTAACAAGTTAAAGAGTAGAAATTACACCTTCAAAAACGCACGTGTAAAGCAATTTCGCCTTTTTAGTGCGATTTATCGCCCCGACTCGCTGCGACTGGGCTTCAACCTACAAAAACGATAACTATAAAGCAGGTGTGTTTTACTCTCGAAATGTTTTTGCTCTCTCTTTTGTTTTTGTAACCGACTTGCACATGTACCAAATGGATGTAAAGGAAGACGCTCTCCCCGGTGTTCAGAGAAGACAAAAGCTGGAGCTTGTAATTGCAGCATAACAGCGAAAGTCCCCTTGAAGTGCTTCTCGAGGTTTCTCTTATTTTCCTCTGAGCTTCTGTTCGTTTGACGCTCCTCCTGTAATATCTGTACCAGCGATATTACTTTTTCACAACTGAATTAGAACTGAGTTCTCTTCAAGTGAAAGAATTTACTCTCACTAAAACACCTATCAAGGGGCTCAAAGCTGCTCATGGCGAATTTACAATTTTGGAGCGACAAAAATTGATATGAGTTACAAAATTGCCTATGTAAACATATGTTAAAGCTCTTGCCGTTCTAGGGTTTTGCTAAATGCTCCTTTATAGCGAGTGATACCGTAGTTAGAGGGAGTTGTACAAGTAATCAGATTTATGCAAATGAGCAGTCGGTCTGTCGGTTGATCATCCCTAATCTTTCACTAATCACGATCATCCATAAAGAAGGTTATGAAACAAAGGGCGCGTTTCTTCAAGAAAATCCAAGATTGGATTTCGAAAGACTCTGAAAACGGATTTTTCTTTCTTTATTAAGCACTTCAATTCAAGATCCCTCGGATCATAAGGCATCAAAGGAACCCAAGAATCCACTTGCGGAGTGGATTGTTTAGAGTGATCTGTTTAGTAAAGAAACGCAGAATCCGTTTTCAGTTTCTTCTGCATTAAAGATTTAAATTCTGAATTTTCTTAAAGAAACGCCCCCAAAATATCTGAAGAAGTGATTGATGGAACTTTCGCGGTTGGAGTCAAAGAAGTGCTCCCAAGACTAACAAAAGAGGTGTGTGTATAAGTTTATTCATCAATAGCTTTGACAGCTTTTAACCGAGAGCGTTGCCAAAAGTCACGAGCATTACGTTTTATGGTATCAATATTTTTACTTACAGTAGGTTGGGACTCGAACCTGCTACCTTCAACAACGAGAACTCAATTAGCTTCCTTAACTTTTCGTCTCCATATCCTATGCAGGCGACTCAATACCATAATAGTGGCAGTCTCGATGGATCCAAAGCCGGACAAATTAAAAAAAAAACGTCACGATAAAATTCAGGCACCTAAAGGTAACCACAATAATAACAACTCCATAGTCGTTATGCGCTCACTTATTTGAAAAAGTTATAAAATTTTCAAATCTGTTCTCACCAGGTTGCAGAAGGTACGGGACTCTGTGTGTTTTGGAGTGGCTTCAGCGAAAAAAGGTGAAGATCAAGTTTCAATCTTAGATAAAAAAGATTTAAGTGGTGGATTTTTCTAGACATCGATGGCCTATTTTACCGAAGTCTATTCTTAGTGCCAAACCGGGCTCAGTGCAAGAGTTGAGGTTGTCCGGCTATCAGCGAGAAGTTCAATGGAGGAAGGAACCAATTAAAAATAACATGTTACACCTTTTTTTTTTTCCCTTTTGTGGATATATGCTGTAGTAAGATGACGTAACACGTCGTTAACTGTTTCCTTGCATGCAGCCCTGACGGATGGTCCAGAGAAGGATGTTATGCTGTAAAATCGATAAGCAATGCAGAAGAAACAGAATGCAGTTGCAATCATTTGACTCACTTTGCTGTTCTATTGGACTATAGCGATGCCAACAGTAAGGTAAGCTGAAATCTTTAGCTGGGTCCTTAGGTGGTCTACAACAAGGAGTAGCTGTTTGACACATTTACCTCAGATACATCCAATTAACTGTTCATCGGTGTCATGTCAAAGTCATGAGCAAAAAGAAGCACTCTAAAAGAAAAATGTCTAAAGATATAACCGAGTGACCGTCGCGAGTGATCAAGTGGTCTGACTTAAACCGCTCCACCCAGACTACACCGTCTAAGCAATTTGGTCGCTGCGGCTCCTGTAATTCCAGTATATATTTGTCTTTGTCTAATTTATCTTCATGAACATTGCCAACTAACAGTTATGCAGTTATGAGGGCATAATTAAAAATTAATCAAATCTTTATGACTTAATAGTTTGTTTCTTTCTCAGTATTTTACTATTTTTTTTTAAACTGACAGCTCACAAAGACGGATGAGAAGATATTGAGGATCCTTACTTACGTGGGATTAGCTCTGTCCATCACAGGAGTAACTCTAACGATAACATCATATGCGCTTTTAACGTGAGTAACATAACAACTAAAAACATATCGAGAACCCCTACCATCTGAATGTTTCTAAATAAGATGAATACATGTTTCACATTTGAAGTCAGCTTGATTAGATACACCCAAAATCCGCCTAGTGTCGTACTCGGGTTGAAATCGTGTGCTCCAAAACATGGTGACGTGACTACATCCTTATGAACCATAAACCCTTTTTTTTAATTGCAGAATAAAATTTTTAGGGAAAAAAGATCATCGTAGTCAATTTTCTAATTTAAGCAATTGGAAACAAGAAGCCTGAAAAAAATTAGGGCTTCAACGGGATTGGAACCCGCGACCTCCGCGAATACCGGTGCAATGTTCCACCAACCGAGCCATGAAGCCACACATTCTTCAGTTTCGTCTACCACCGCAGTTCATATATGAATCATTTCGGATGTGCTTCACACCATTTCACGTAGTGAAATGGGTTCGAATCCCGTTGAAGCACTGATTTTTTCAGGCTTCTTCTTTCTAATTGCTTAAATTGGAAAATTGACTGCGATGATCATTCTTCACTTTCGTCTACGACCACAGTTCATATATGAATTATTTGTATATGCTTCACACCAATAAAATGTTTGTTATTAAAAAAAAAAAATGTTTCCCTGATTTAATTATTGCTTATCCCGGTATACCAAGAGGTCAAGTCCGAGTCCAAAAAAGGTTTGGATTCTATTTCCTCAGTCTCCCAGACACCGGAGTTTCTTCTTGCTATCTCAACTAAATTATGCTAGCTTTGAGAGAGAGCTTGACAATATTAAACAACGCAATTGGCAGTGTGGTACAGATATGTTGCCATTAGAGAATTGGGTCTCATCCCCATTTAACACGCGCTTCAGCTGGTTGCAATTTTAGTCGCATCTTGGTTAATTTATCCTAGAAGAAAAGGCCTGCTCACCCATGGTAGACTTCCAACAGTAAGCCCTTACATTATTCACATTTGGCATTTTGTTTTCCTTTTCTTTTTCCGATTAGCGATGTGCATCAGCCTCTATCTCAAATCAGAATGAGTCTGGCTGGATCCCTCGGAACTAAACAGATAATATTTCTTTCCGGAATTGAAGCCACAGAAAACATGGTAAGGGGACTCTGAAGTTCAACAGAGTGGTTGGTAACCCGGGAGTGGGTAGACACCATGAAATGACAACTCAATACACACTATTAAGACGGATTCCGCTCAAAGTTCGAGCAATAAGTGCAAAAATTGTTTACTTAAAATTTAAAAATTATACGAGACTTGCCTGTAAGTTGAAGTTTGATTGTGATTCGACTGAGTTACAGAATGCTGAGAGATTACCTGAGATAGCAAGCGCATGCGCCAGTCAGTTTTAAAGACTGAATGTACGTGTTACCCAACAGCACAGGGGTGGGTAGGGAAATTGGGCATGTAATCTCTCAGCATTCTGTAACTCGGTAGAATCACAATCAAACTTCAACTTACAGGTAAGTCTCGTTTAATTTTTAAATTCTACCTCGTTACCACCCTGAGAGATTCCATGAGACTTCAAAGCAACACGGACAGAAAGAAACCACAATATGCCTGTTGAATGGTAATGTGTAAATGATACATTTTACATAGATGACAAGACTGATCTTGCATAGCTTGAAGCCTTAGCTATAGGCTTGTTGTAAAAACGAGCAAAGCAGCATTTAGATGACCACCCTGCAGTTTGCAGAATGTCATCTATATTTACATTAGCCCTGCTGGCTGCTGAAACAGAGGCAGCTCTGGTACTGTGAGCTGAATATTTTGTTATATCAATACCAGCTGAAGCCAAGTTGCA
>JAHPZR010001929.1:27500-42342 GCA_019787425.1 Platygyra sinensis
ATTGTGCCTTCAACTAATGGGAAACGTCTGTTTTAATTGAAATATGGATAAATTCAAGTTCAATTTTCTCTTGCGGGGTCAGATAAGATCTTCTTAACTTTATTCAAAATATTACCATACTAGGAGGTTTTGTTGGTAACTTAATTTTTGCTATTAGTTGTGCGGAAATCATCTTAATTAGCTACCATTAGTAATTATTGTATTGCGCTACTTCACATACAGGGTGCTTGTGTTACAGTAGCCGCTCTTCTGCAGTACTTTCTGATGGCAGCTTTCTGTTGGATGCTCGTCGAGGGAATCTATCTTTACTTGCTTGTTGTAAAGGTTTACAACATCGAAAGCAAGATGCGCATCTATCATGTGATGTCGTGGGGTAAGTTCACCAGCGCCTTTTAGCCTAAGAGACTGTTTTCGTAGACCCTTATAATCAGTTCACTTTAAATATGTTCTACTGCAGGTTTTCCCGCTGTCACTGTGGCCATGTCGCTGAGTATTGCACAAAAGAATGGAATTCACAGTTTTGTCGATGATGAATAGCGAGCACTTTCCTTAGTACTGTTTGCGATCCTCTTCTCCATGATTTGCTGCATTCTGTCATGATTTTATAACGTGTGATTCTTTGTATCAAAAAAAAAAAAAAAAAAAAAACTTTGCTCTGATCCTGTATCATTTTCTAATTTTTGACGGTTAGCAATTTTGGAGATGTGAGATATCGATATTCTTTCATTATTACATTGTTATATTTTTACTTTTGGTTTAAGCTGTTGGATGTCTTCGCATAACAGTCTGATTTGGATATTTGTCGCAATCGTGTTGGGGATTGAAATAGTAAGTAATTAAAACGACTGCGAAGTCAGTCTTCTTAACTTGAAAGGCACGCAATCTGTTCAAATAAAGTTTATTAGAAATTCTCAAACTCAACAGTAATTCATCAAGTTAAAACAAAGAAAATCTAAACCGTGAAAGATTTTGACGATTTTACCTCTCCATTTGCTCGTTAGTTCTTGTTTCGAATGAGTAGATACTCGAGACAGTATTTCACGGGCTATCAAAACACCTCGATTTTCGTCAAAATACTCCTCTGCGCGTGGTATATTTTTAGCTCTCTTCCTTGTGTTTAGATATCCCGATATATATGTTTGATATATGACATGAAGTTCTGCGTGTAGGCCGTAATATGCCATGTATGCCTTCAAAATATCTCCTATGTATACAGTTGCTCTTATAAAACCTAGGTCATGCGTTTGAATCATGATCGGCGCACATGGTCTGTTTACTTTCCTTAGTTCATCTTGTTGATATTAGTTCGGGTCGTAAAGGAAATCACCACGATGCAGCCAACGGCCGGAGATAATAATATTCACCAGATACGGTAAGAAGGACGTATACCAAAAAAATAGCTTGTTAAAGGGTCGCAGTCAAGGTATTTTGAGTTATTTTGAGCATCGACAAAATTACCGTTAAATTGAAGGAAACCTGAAAATAACACTTTATAAAGCTAGAAAAGCATCAAAGAGATAATAATAAACCATAAAGGAACAAGGATGGTTAAGGATGGAGAAGATTGACACCGATTGCAAACAACAAATTTGAAAAGTTTAGCTTAAATTTTCAAACCGTTTAACCGTGACGGAGCCCCTTTAAAGTCTCACAACAGGCTTTAGACCAGCTACCCTTGATACAACCTGTGCTTCTATCATCTTTTTCTGATATCAGACACTGAAAATTTATGAAAGAATTTTTTTTTTTACTGATCAATTTATTGAATCAGTAACTCGAGTAAGAGTAAGATTTGATAACGTTTTTCCTAGCTTTTTTATGAGCCAGCTTTGTTATATCACCAACCTAATAAAGGGATATCGATAATTTGTGAAATGTCTATATCCCATTAACTCATTGTCATTGTTATTATGTGTTTGGCAGACGTGGCATCAAAGTATGCCTGGTAATGAGTCCTTTACTTGGGATCACATGGTTGTTTGGTCTTCTGATGCCATTGCACAAAGCTTTCGTCTACATTTTTACGTTCCTCAACTCTACTCAGGTGAATTATTTCTGTCAGTTTAAACCGGCAGTTCTCCTGCCTTCTCAACCCCTGAGGGCATAGGGCATTTTTTTTATTATTGGTTTGTTTGAAAAGCGCTTTCGCGGCTTTCCATACCTATGTGTAATTGTGCCGTTTTTATTGTTTTTAAATTAGAAATTATCATGTTTGGCAATTGTAAGTCTTAGTGGTTTCAGTCAGTATTTAATAACAATTGATTGCAGGTCTATCAAGGGCTTGAGAACATAAATTGTTTGCTTGATATTTTATGTCAAAAAGATTTTAATGTTAACTTACCTAAATGCGATGTATATAATTTGCTTATTTTTGTTTTTCACTTTTTTTAAGGGAATGTTTATTTTTTCTCCTGCACTGTGGCAAGAAACAACCAGGTGAGAGCAGTCTGATTGAAAGTATTAAGTATCGAGTAATAACACATGATAACGCTATTGTCGCGGGACGGTTCTGATGTAATGTCGTCGTGTTCAGAGGAGGACCGTGAGAACTCAGATTTCGCTGGACGTCGAAAAATTAGCTTCATTTTGTTTTCTCTCTATAAAAGAGCTTCTTTGACTGTATTTTCCAGCGTTCCTGGAAAAACCAGTTGAGTCGCTTGGAATGAATAAGGCGAGTGAGAGTAATCACACTCGCCTTGGTCTCATTAGCGCGTCAAGAGGAGTTTCGACCCCTGGAAACTGGGTTGGAATGTTACCAGTTTGCGGATAGCCAACCACAAAATACATCAAAATGTTTAACTTAAATAGTCAGTAAGAGACTGATATATTTCCTCAATTAATTATGTTATTTTATAAAATCCGCAGTTCAGAGAGCGATTCAAAAGAAGGCTAAGTGTGGTTTTTCCAGCTGTATACGATCCAAACTCTGCAAGAAAATTTTCTAAGGTTAATCCAAGTGTTGTCGGTACATTAGAGATAGTTGAAGTGCAGCCATATAGCGGTGCTTCTGAGCTGAAGGAAAATAATTTCAGCTTCCTGATTAATAGATAGGCCTTAGTTTGTTCTCGGTCATTAATAAATATTTTTTTTGTTTGTTCAGTTTTAAACCGTAGTATTGTAGCAGTAAATAAAAGGTTATTTAATGCTTTTTGGCTGTACTTGTGTAGCGTTTTACATGGTGGAAGTTACTTTTTATTCCGCTTTTAAGAATTGATCAAGAGTTTTTTTTCTTTTTTCTCTGCTAGTTTAGACGTTTGTCAGTCTTATAACTGACAACTTGTATTTTTCAAGTGTAGTTCTATGGTAGAAAAGAAAACGTCCTTTGAGAGGTTTTAGTTTGAGAGGTTTTAGGCTAGTCAAGCATTCTTCATCACTGATGATGGTTTTAAATAGTTTTTTCTTTTTTTCTTGGGAAGCTGTAACACTTACTGTCAGTTTTCCTCTCTGTTTTCTTAGTTGGCTTCCAGTGTTATAAGAAATAGCTTACGGTTAAAAGTTGAATTATTGAATGTTTCCGTAATATCAGAACAAACACTTAAAGAGGTGACCAAGCTTAGCTACCTGTAACTCATGTTCACCAAGCAAAAAAAGGTCAAAGTAGTTGTTATCTTTGGATTACATGTTTGCATTCAGGTTTTACCTGCTTTCATTTGAACAGTACTGAGAGATGTGACATATGTGCATGTTAATATTTATTTCACTCCTTGAAGCTAAAAATAAAATCGTTAAATAAAATGTTGTCTGAGTAGACTTTCTTAGTACTTTCCACTTTAACAGCCAAATGCATGAATTGATCTGTGAAAATATAAGAAATTTTCATTTCCATTCGTCATCATCTACGGGTATATTACGAGCTCACAAGGTGACCTGCTCCCAGTTGGCTTGATAGCTCAGTTGGTAGAGTACTGCACCGGTGTCGTAGAGGTCATGGGTTCGAATCCCGTTCAGGCCTGATTTTTTTTTTGTTTTCAGGGTTTAATTTCATAACTGCTTAAGTTGTGCGTATAACTGCAATGATCAATCAAGTCTTTATATCTTTCTTCGCAGGTCAAATATATCATCTTTCATATATATTCAGTTCCAGAACTATAACAGTTACTTTAGTTTGAACAGTACTCCTTGTATTTGTTTCCTTTCTTTATAATCTTATATGTCAAGTTCTCATGCCGATGTACCTTATTACTCTGATGACCAGATTTGATTCAAGGTCAGAGGTCTTGTAACAAGGTACGCAGGAATTGTTGGTCATTAGTATGCCTAGATAGATTCCGCCTGGTAGGTTCAAAAATTGTTGCTCTCACTTGCATATACGAGTGAATGGATATGCACGTGAACGGTACGCACGTGTGTGTATCAATTATGTGTGTATAAATTCTCTCGTCAACACAAAAGAAATATTGCACTTGATGCCTAGATCTCACGGGACTGGAGTTATCGTACAATTAACAAATGACGTCAGTTTTTTATTTGACGTCTGTCCTGTTATTGATCATGAATTTCGTCATCACATTGTCAAGTAGCTGTGGATCCACGAGGCGATAGCCGAGTGGATCCGCAGACTACCGTGAACCAATGTTATGACGAAATTCATTGTTCAGTAACCGGACAGACGCATTTAGATCTGACATACATTTTCTTTTGTTTTTGCAATGACAAATTGTCGAATTGCCCGCGCCTGCTCACTGACGCGTCGCATGAACTTTAAATTTTGTGTCTATGTCCCACTACTGCGAATAAAAATTAGCCAATGGGCGCGCTGTGAAGTTTCTGTGGTTATCGTTTAAAATGAAGGTATTCGAAAATTGTTGCCCTCATGTGCATATCACACGTGGAGGCTGGTATACGACGTGAACTATACATGCTTGTGAATGTACCACACAGTGTGTGAATGTCATGAAATTAAAATATCGAAGAGTCCTTATCACTCACTCGGGTATGTTGGCGTAACACTGCGGTTAATGCTACACAATGCAAGTATACGCAATGTCAAGTTTTAGTCGAGTTAGGGCGACGTATGATTTAAAAATGTCCCGAAACGTTGTGTTTAACTTTTTTCGCTTATTTTTCATTATTAAGATGCCTTAACTAAATGTAATCTTATTCGCCTTATCTTATATATATATTAGTTATTAGGATGTGTTATCATTATTAGTATTATGTAAAAAACAACTTTATTAAAAACGTCTTTCTCAAAATTAAAAATTAGTAAAGAATTTCATAATAACTATAGTTTTAAAAGTTTCTGTTATCTCAAGAAGAGGAAATTGGTTATTATTAATTTATGAGTATTATCATCTTTATCATCATCTACATCATCATCATCATCATCATTATTTTCATTATCCCTTTATCATTATTATTACTTATTGTTGGTGTATTATTAGTTTATTAACAATATCTACTTTAATTTTAATCTTAGTATCTTAGTATTTTTGTCATTTGGTATGCGTCTGTAAAAAACTAGATGTAAAAAAGATGATGATGAAGGGGTGTGTGTGTGCTTGTATGTAAGTGTGTGTAAGTGAGTGTAGTAAGGTAGTAAGTGAGTGTAGTGAATTGTACGTAAAACTGATAATCAATAAATATCATTAAAATACAAAAAAAAAAAAAAAAAGTCGGTGCACGATGAAGACAACAACTACGGTATCCGTGTTGCAAACTAAAGGGGCAAGAAGTGGATTGCCTACGGTGACAGCATGCTGCTAAACGAAGAAGGCGAGGATAACATCAGAATTCCGTTATATGCCGTCCAGGCGTCTGTCAACCAAGTCCTTTATCCCGAGAAAGACGTAGATTCAAGCGTCGTGACCGACTACATACCATTTGTGGACCCGAACGAGAAAAACAATTACCCTATGTTTCAGGTAAAGGATGGCAAACTGCTTCGTAGAGCTGACCTGAGTAACCTTAGTGATCCTACAACAAAAAGCAACTGGTCTGGCTGGGAAACAGTCCTCGAAGCCCGATCTTACGAGCCACGTGGATCAGCCATTGAAGAGTATGATGATGACATCGACTGTCGTAGCTGTAGTCAGAGCTTGGACCTAGACCTTTTGTCGGACAGAGAATGTGTGGACCTACACTGAGACTCTTACAATAAGCTACATTCCCTTGAGAAGATGGACATTTGATTGTGCATTTGGTCTACATGTAGTCTTTTGCTTTGAACATTCCTTTGATTTACGATTTCCATTTGTATTTTTCTCTATCAAGTCATCGCCTGTAGATATCTCCTTATGATAAATTTCAACCGATGTATTCCATATTTTGATGATTTTCAGGACTATATATATATACTATTTGTTTAAACATAGGAGAGTGTTTCTAGACTTTGAATAGAAATCTCGAGCTCATAATTAAATGTTAATTAGAAACACGATTTTAACCAATCAGCGCGCGTATTTTATTTTTTGCCCTAAATTGTAAAAAAAAAAGGTTTCAAAGTAGCCGTGGATCCATCATGGAGGCGACAGCCAACAATGCTTTGACGAAATTCATTGTCAATAACAGGACAGACGCCTGGGGTGGATCCAGCAATTTGTGTGACTAGTCAGTTCCACCAAAATAAATTTGTCCAATAATAAAATAAATTTGGAAAATTGATGTTGGATTAACGTTAATGCACCAGTGTACCTTCCAGTCATGTTTCCAGCGCCATCATAACATTGACCTCTACAATTATCCCTGGTCAAGCCAAGGTCACAAACTAAATTAGTTATAATTTTTTCTTACGGCAAGCTCATTTTAATTTCCCTGTAGTGTATTTGATTATGTCAATGCCAATCCTAGCGCGCATGGCAAGTAAAAGCCAACCTCAAATAAACAGGAGTGAAACTTGCTTTTGGCGATCAGCGTTCTGTAAAATACCCTCGCCCTGAGAGTAAAAAGCTTCGTCCAAGAAACTAGATCATCACTCGACCGAGAAGTTGTATTTTGATTGCCATAAAACATTGCCACAAGTCATCTAACCAGGTCTTTAATTACTTAAAGGCGTCAACAGAGGCTTATAAAATATTCTTAGTCTAGATTTTATTAGCAAAAGCGTGATAAAAACAACTGTCGATCAGCTTTCAGTTTTGTAACTATGAACTAAAATGAGTAAAACACTGAAGGACTACGCTGTGCATTGGAATGAACAGGAGCATCATCACAGGAAGAACGGATTCACTCCAAACAAAGATAAGTCTGTACTGCCGCCAGGAGTGGTAAGGCCTGGGGATGAGTCTGCTTCACTCATCCACTCATCAATCAACTGTGAAAACAAAAATTCAAATACGATACTTCATACATAGTGAGATTTACACACTAGAAATTTTAAAACCAGAAAAAAGGTACGGAATTGACACGAAACACCTTCTCAGCACTAACTGGCCAATCACCGCAGCAAAGAACCAGTGGCAGAGAGCGCGCGAAGGTAATGTCCATGAGAAAAGAATGACTGAAGCAATTTCCATGACTAAATTCTCTTACTAGCTATTAACTAGTGTTTTACTTTTTCCCCTTTAAACGAAAAGACAACATAAACGAAAAAATACCTGAGACAAGTGCCTCGGTTTGCCTGACGAGATGTTTTTTATTTCTTTTGATCCTCAAACGCAGAACCAAATTAAGGGCAAAGAGACAAAATAACTGCCTCAAATGTAGCTAGAAAACGTTTTTCTTAAGGACGAGTTCTTCTTCTTAGGCACGAAAGATGCAATTGTTGTCAGACAGTAATAATAGTACTTCAAATGTCTGGTTTTACTTACACCAGGTACGTCATCGTCAGTTAAATCCATGGTATTTCCTGTCCCTACGAAGAAAACAAATTAAATTAATGTTGTTCATCATCAGAGAGGTTAACTCTGATATGCCTATCTATATAAACAGAACAAATGCCGGAAAAAATCAAACGCCCTGAGCGGGATTCGAACCCACGACGCCCCGATCTCATGAAAGGTGCTCTAACCACTGAGCTATCAAGGCAACCATAGTGGAGTGAGTCGAATATTAGCTACAAAGAAACACTGATTACCAGGCAACAATATGTTCGAAATATGCCATGTCACGTACAAATTAAATTAAGATTACTTAAATATATCCAGATTTAAAAAAATGACACTGGCATTGTTATTTAACCACGCTTACCTAGTACCACTTTATACTAAATTTTTTAAAATAATTATTACCTCGACATTGCAATGCTGTGTCGTAAAGCCCGATTACGCTAAATCAGGATTAGTGAGAATTTGGATTTCAGTTTTGGTGAGGTGTTTGTCCTTAGTTTTGAGTTTGAATGATCACAAACTACAAGAAACATAAGCAGTGAAAAGCGTTTTTACAATGGCGTTAAACTGCACTCACCAAATGCTGAATTGTTCAAATTCACACTGGTTCTTTAACTTTATTTAAACTTTATTTATCCACGGTAAAATTCATCAGGTACAACAATGTTCATAGAATGTATAAAAATCCTAAAACCTAAAAAATACTAATCCTATTATTACATTAATTTACAACAATAAGCTAGCTACAGACCTGATTTCCATGAATGCCGTGTATTTAAAAATTTTGATAGAGGAGGCGTTTAAGGTTCGCAAGGTTCGCTTGCGGTTAGCTTTTATTTGTTGTTCAGGGCAACCTATCATCAATATTTAAGAAAGTCACGTTTTATAATTAAATTTTGCGAATATTTGGCCGATCAACCTGCTGGTGTAGTGGTATAAGAGGGATGTAAGGAAACAGAGGTTCTGTGTTCGATAATGTATTGCTGTTTACATACAGGTGTAGCTTCCTTTTTCTTTAATTTAGTAGACAAAAAACTGTTTGTAAGTGTCGCGAAAATGGTATCGACCGTTTACGAAACGGACAACTGCGTCGCCGAGTGGTAGAGCGCTGGAGTTGCTATCCGGAGGTCACGGGGTCAAGTCCCGCTCTGAACACTAAAGTTGTTGTTGTTTCTCGGTAGACCCTTGCTTAACTCGTCGGTCATGCTTGAAAATAGCCAAGTGGTCTGCCTTTCACGGGTTGAGATTTCAAAGTCAATCAGTACGTTTTTATGTTTGAATTTTTTCTTTCAATGTAAGTGGTACTACTACAGCTAGCAGTAGTTTAGCTTTCCCCCCACAGTACTCCCTTATATGGGCTGTATAGGTATGTGTAGCCCCAAAGGGTACAGGGTATGGTTTTCAAAATAAGGTAAAGTTTTTGCACTCTAGTCTTGAATTGTGAAGATGTTTTTTGCTACTTTTTCATCCTTATCGAAACGACCATCGACAAAAGCCCTTCACAGTGCTTTAAAATCGGTCTGAACTAGGTAACTAATTATAAGACAGGCCAAAAACAGGGTATCGAATATTTGGTCAGGTCATAAATAGAGTAGGGATTTTGGAAAGCAGGCCGCACACACCCACCCAATCTTTCCTGGAGTACCCCCTGTTGCGAAGCGCATAGACCGCTATAAACATTCAGCAACAGAAAACAATGATGCAAGGCTGATGTACGTAGAAAGCTTAACGGGACAATGACATGATAGAGTCCAAACTGAAAGTCAAGAGTTGCAACCGTGGACGGCTGTTTCGACCTTGTTGAGTCTCGTCAGCACGGTGTACTAAGTACTGAAGTAATCAGCTCATAGACTGATCATCCATACCCACTAAATGCAGATAGTAATGACCTCAGATGAAACTCCGATCCAAAATTTTGCAGATTGACCGACATCACACGCAAAACGCGTCACAAAGGACAACAGGAAAAATCCACAATATCATGTCGTTGTCGCGATAAGGAGACTGCGGGCAGACAAAACCCGTCCCGTAGAAAATTGCCGGCAGCATTTTTGTTTGCGGTCCTTTGGGTCATTGTGTTTAGACTATTCAACAACAACACTACGACAATAATAGTAACACTGGAGGGCGAAATTCAAAGAGATGAGCATATCTTCTGCAGTGACTAGAATAATAAATTTAATTCATTCACTTCTGTATCATATCTTTGGTGTTTTACTCAGTGAAAGATAAATATATACAGATTTAAAGTTGTTCTTTCATATTACAAAATTGACTTGCTCAAACGTACCTGGTAATACATTGCCATCGGGAAAGGTTTGACTTGACTGAGCTTGATATGCTTTTTGGCTGCTGCTCTGTCCTGCTTGATCTGCTGAAAAGGGAGCCACCAAAACAAATGAACCACTCAAGTTCGGTGGGATACATTTTGAGAGGTCACTATCAAACATAACAAGTTTAATAGCAAATTCCTTTCTAACTTCGCAAAGAAATCCATTTGGTTACCTCCGTGAGCCCCAAAATTAAACACTGCACAGTTTTCATGCAGGATTTTAGTGCTATCCTGTACGTAATGTTTTGTATTGTTATAAACAATTGCTCTTATGAACGCAAACAGCTGTGATAAACATTGTATTCGAACGCATTTTAATACAGAGCTTGACGTTTTGTATCCTAGTGTAGTGCGCATGCGTAAGGTACTGGTCAGACCATGGGTTGGTGTTCGAGTGCATCACTTGCTTTAATTGTTGTTTTACATTTTCAAGTTAGTTGGACATTGATTTGTACTCTGCACATTGGCCATAAATTAAGTTCCTTTAAGCTGCCATGTTTAAATTCAGTGACAAAGTCTGTGAGATCAGATTTTTCTCTCTTTTGAATGCTGTGGTCGAAAATACAAAGTGTAAACGAGAACAACAACAACGAATTCATTGTCAGAAATGTGGGAAAAACGAAGATACGTTTCACACAACAAGTAGGAGAAAGCTTCAGTTGAAATTTGATATTTTCACACCGGTTGCCACTAAAGTGCAATGACTATTGGATCCTGTTGACGCAGCCAAACTCAGAGTGGACGTTAAGGGGTGTGTGTGTCGGGGTAGAGGGGGGGGGGGGTCACCTTAACTTTCAGGCAGCGAAGAAAAAGCACATATGTTGATGTGTGTGGATCTGCAAATGATCCCGTACCGGAAATGATCCGCATATTGGATTGCAAATGATCCCAATCAGAAAATGGATGGCGGAATAATAGTGTGAGGGTCTGTATGGATGGGGGGAGGGGAGCAAATATCAGTTGTCAGTTAAAATGTTGTCTATTTGTCGGTTGTCGGTAAAATTTTGGGCCATTTGTCATCTGTCAGTTAAGTTGCTGTTAAGGAGGCTCGAAAGGGTTTTTAGCTGCACGCGCGCGCGCAATCTACACACGCCATAACTATAATGCACGCGTCAGCTGAGTCAGTATTAAAATCAGCACACCGGAAGTTAATGCTGCGTAAAATCGCGCGAACCGGAAATAAAATCTGCGGAAAACATTTGTTTTTAGCTCGAAAGTTCGCTCGGTGACCTATCTTGATTTTTTGCATACACGCACCATTCGCGATGGCACTTCAAATATAAAAGTTTCGGGGAAAATTATCTAGTGGAATTTTCTGTAAGCCATAAAACGCGTTTTCTTTAAATACATTTAATTCTACTAGATAGAATTTTTCCATACTGCCTTAAAAGTTGAAGAATTTAGGGGACTTTCCAACAAAGAGATAAAAATGGTAGGTCACCGAATTAGTTTCTCAGAAAATTTACAAAAACTGAAATTTAGAGGACGCTTTTGTGGACCTCGTGCGTTGCCATGGTAACTGATATTACGTCACAAGTACCCTTAAAGTATAGCCCAACAATAGAGTTGCAAGGAGACATATAGTTTGCCCACACCATTAAACATCCTTCTTTGTAATCTTCCATCGTTTCACAAGCAATATAGCAACGAAAAACCCTTTCGAGCCTCCTTAATGATTAACTTAAGACCTCAAATAGTAAAAACTTGTTAAGTATTCCCATTTTTAAAAATATGTATATAATTAAATGGAAAACCCTTTTTTTCAAAAAAAAAAAGAAAAGAAACCTTTTTTTTGTTTTCAACAGCATATCAATATTTGGGTCGGGAGTACTCGTCTTCTCGGGTACAATTAAATCAAACATTCTGATCTCACTTAGGGTGTTGATGATGCCAAACTATCCTTCAGGGAGCGCACGAAGAAATAATAATAAAACAACTGCTCTCATTTAATTTCGGCTTTCAGACTGGATTTCCGCTGATCGTTCGAGTACGCGTGTCGGTTTTTCAAGTGCGCGCGGGATCCTTTCTTGAACAGTGACTAGTAATCGAACCTATTCCGTGTTAAGTGGTATCTTTTAGGGATCTAATGAAGCTCAAGCAACGTCCACATTAGTCTTCGTTACGAGTTAAATTCAAATTTTCCGATGAGCATCCCTTGCTTTTTCAATATGGCAGTTTCTCTCCTCTCTGGGTTTCTTCATGCCTAAAAAGAAAGGGAGTGAAGGAGTGATGGAGTGAGATCGTCCTACCACTACAACTTGGAAAATAATAAATATTTTCCAAGTTAAAAAAGGACAAGTCGCGCTACCTGACATCAGATGACAATTAAAAAAGATAGTAGATAACACTAACAATGCTAGAACACATGCTCCTTACATGTTGGGTTTTACCACAAGGAAAACCACTGAACATTTTTGTGTGATCCCGTATGCAATGTGTCCTCAACCTGCGCAGGGAGCAAATTGGTTTTTTTCTAACGGAGGATAGCACCACAAGGAGAGCAAGGGATTACTTGAAACAAATATATAGCTCTTAGATGTTCACACCAAACTGACGTAGATGGAACATGTTTTAAGTAGAGTACATATGTACCTTTCCAACCTCACCTCCACCACTTTCTTGCTTTTAGACTAATTAATTAATTATAATTAGCGCCATAGCGCCTTGGTGACAGGCAGCCCCCAAAACCATTCTAATGGTGCGCTCTGGACTAAAATGAGAGGAAAACCCTCCATCACCTCACTGCTACAGTGCACTAACACATGAAGACCGCGTGTGTTTTCTATTATGTCAATGCAAAGGTTCCTGAAATGTCGGTGGTAAGTCAAATGGAAAGGTTCATTTCGATTTCTCGCGACCGCAATATTCTAAATCACCTCTGGAGGTGGTCCAGTAATTTCGGTCGGACTGGCCCGACTGAAATTTGCAGTTCCATTTTTGGCAAACCGGTTCATTGCTGTGTACTTATCTTCACTTATGAAAGGAATTCGAGAAAGGAATAAAAAATGGTTAGAGTCCGACTCCTATTGGTTAGGCCGGTTTCATCGAATAGTGCATGTGGCTCCATTTTCCTCGGGTATCTTACCGGTCGGTTTGGCGTAATGGAAGCACTGCGTATGTAATAAATACTAATTATAAGTTAGGGCATTATGGTCGTTAATTGGGTTTATAGTGGGAATCATTCAGGACTCGCATAAAGAGACTCGCCGCTCGCGGCTCTAGGCTCGGGCTGGTAGATTTGCAAGAATTAACAAGCCTCCCCCGTCCTGCATTTGGAATAAGGATAACAAATGACAAGGCGACAAAGTGATTCGTTCAAGATGACGGGAAAAAATGCAATTGAAAAGCACTTCTTGAAAAGAAAAACAAGAGGCCGATCGTACGCGTTTCCTTAAATAAAAAGTATAAAACTATGTACAACGAAAATATATAAAATAAAAATTCAAATAACTATTTACAATTATAACATAGATTGGACCCTGCGCGCGCTCTGATTGGTCAAAAACCTATGCGCGCGTAAACTCTTTATCATAAAGCAAATGAAGAAACCTAAGCCGTATATTACGGCTCGTGCTTTGTACATTTCCCTCGTCTTCTCAAATGTCTGTCGTGTTTTATCACAGTGTAATACACGGCATAGGCTTCTTTATTTGTTCAACATATGACAAAAATAGGACAAAAAAGGACAGCTTGGATATTTTTTGGATTTTTTTTTTCATTTCCAGCAGAGTGGTAGTCTCCTTCGCAGGCGTTATTAGGGTCGTCACGCAACCCTTCTCTTGCTTGAAGACCCTAATAACGGCTGCGAAGGAGACTAGCAGAGTGGTCATACTTTCACAGTCCTCAAGCAAAACTGCTAGACTCTCGAGTTTTGCGATTTCTTCATAATTAAAGCCAAATGCAAGTAAAAAAAGTGTGTAAGCCCGGAAATAGCACGTTTTAATCTTGAAGCGCGGCGGACTAGTTAATTATACACGTGTTTTCTTTGAGTCATCTCAGGGACTCATGACACAATTGATCCGTTTGGAAAGAATATTAACGTAGGAAGATTATTCTTCAGTTGTGTTCTTAGGTATTCTGGTAAAAACAACCTAGTTCCCTGAACCTTTACCCTGAAAAAACATTGATTAAGCATCTTGACTTTACCAACACTTTTCAAGTGTCAAGAATACAGGAAATCGCAAATGACTCCCCGACTTCCAAAAAGGTTTTTTGGGTGTCACACTCCAAACAACGCACCCTCCCCCCCCCCCCCCCCCCCCCCACCCCGCCGTTAGCTCAAGGCCTGGATCCTCCTCTGCATTAAATCCAAACCCAGGACTGTTGCCGAACATTTTTTTTGTCATCCTAATCATTGCTATTCTGATGTCACGTTCCCAGTGTCGTAGACGCGTGGCGTAAGGCACTGGAGCTCGCCAGGTCAACCTCAGTGCAGTACTAGACGGTCAGCAAGATTCAGCGCGTTTATTAAAATCAGGCTAGTCCGACTATTCATAACACTCATAATGATATGCGAAGTCGAAATACACCTAATAATGGGCTTTTCATGGTTGGTTGAGCAGTCTCGCGTGCGATTATGTAATCGCTGATGATAAATTCTGGTTTGACGCGAAAATAGTTCATTCTAGCTCAGTTGTCAGCGGAGCCACGAAGAGGTGAACTCTTTTTGTATTGAGACACGACCCACGCGAGTTTTCTTATATTGTACAAGTCTGCTATGGGAGACGATCAACCTGTTGAACCT
>JAHPZR010001932.1:5000-11005 GCA_019787425.1 Platygyra sinensis
ATCGGCTACGTCGGTGATTGAAATGTTTCTACGTGAAATTACTTTTTTGGTACAAAACTGCTCGTTCCATGAAATGGTTATATCTGACAACACAGAAAGAGAAAGCCTTAAGCTAACACGCTGCTCATGCCGAAAAAAAGCGCATGAAACGGAAAATTCATCAGCAAAGGAACGCTGAAATACAAAGCAAAACTTACATTTGAGCTGAAGTTTTCTTCTTCCTATAGTCTTCCCATAGTTAAACCTGCGATCAGGCGTTCTTTGTCTTTTTTTCTTCGCGGCGGGCTCGATTCTATCACAATTCAAAGTAATCATCTGCTTGGAAAACCACGATACACACACACGGAACGCTTGCTTGCGAATTTAACCGACCTGCGATTTCTCTTTGGCCCGTAAAAATGGCTTAGAAACTTCGAAGGTCTTCGAAGCACAGGTCAAATGCAACGACTTTGCTGCCTGGCCTTTCTCACCAGTTCCCGGCCGTGTCTGAGTCACGCTAACAAGTGCTACAAGTCGCGCACACCATGGTCACGGCGCTTTACGTATGAAAGATTATTATGGGATATCCCAGAAATTTTTGGAGCGAAGGATAGTGAGGCGGCTAATTTCAAGAAAATAATAAGAGTCTAGAAAGCAGTTCTAATTTCCAAAACTGACACACGCCGAAGTTCGGCAAATGAGCCATAAGTCCACGACGGATGCTTTGTTTTGGACGAAGAAGCGTTTCTAGACTCTACCGCCTGGCTCACTTGTTCCTCAATGGCTAAGCTCACGGCAGACTTAAACCATGATCTCGGAACAAGAACACACCTCGCTTCTTTGAGGCGTGCTAGTGACTTTGATCGAGGGTCAAAGGCTTAATGATGCCAAATCTCCTACCAGGCGGGCGCAAATATTCCTCGAATAAGCGTTGAATATCGGTGGAAATAACGAGCAAACTCTGCGTAATAAACAGGTAAGCCAGCTCTGACTTTGTGTTATCGCTTTGCGCGCCAAACGCGTAAGTCACTGACAATGGCAGCTAAAAAACATGTCATCCCAGATCCCTACCAGTAAAAACGGCTATTAAATTACAAAGACACGGAGAAGGTTTTTGAAAGAAAAAGAAAAACAGAACGAAAAAAAAAAAGATATCACCGACCTCGAATCGAGCCCACGAGTGTCACGAAAAAACAAATACGAATCAGCTTCGTTCAGCGCTTATCCACTTGAGCTAACGGAGCGGCAGTGCGAAATCATTGCGTTATAGTGACTTCATGCTTTAGCCAAACAAAAGGTTTCTTTTGTTTTTCGTTTAACAATAGATCTCCAAAAGATGCCGCTTGGAAAACTGAGTCAGTTTTGCATACGTTATTTCTAGAAAACGAAGAGAGACCCTGCGAAACAAACTTCAGAGCAATATTTCTCAGGTAAAACAAAGCCCACATGCCAAAATTCAGCTACTTTTGAGCACTTTGAAAATGGCCAAAAATTCAAGGGGACGCTCTTGCCCGCGGCCTTTCAATTGAACTTTTAACTTTATTATACAAAACAATAAGTCAAAAAGGACAACCCAATAACATTACAGTTATGTGCTGGAGGGGAAACATAACCAAAAAGAAGGCCAAACGCTGTCACTACAAGCCACTGAAGTGTCCTCTATGCAGTAGCATTAAGGTGCACATGAGAAGGCATCTGATAACAATGCGCTCTAAGATTAACGAGAGGATTCCTGTATTCCAAGTGGAGGCCCTAGTTCTAGCAAGTAAGCATGGAAATACCACTGGCAGAAAAGCAATATTCAAAGACAAAAAGGGGAAGATTACCATCTATTCCAGGAAAAAGGAAGTCTGTGCAATTTGCCAAGTAGTAACAATGTACCTCACCACACATCTCCAGAGGGTGCATGAGCTTAGCAAGGGAACCCAGGAATACAAAGATGCCATAGACAACAACAGGCTTTACCTGGGACGTAAAAAGGAGCTGTCACGAATTAAGAAGGCTACAAATCGCAAAAAAAGAAGGCCAAGAAAAGAAGTCTGCGTGGCAATGAAGATTTACTGCAAACCAAGAAAAAAACACCTCTTGAACTATTGGCAGAAGAACTTGAAGTTTCCGACAGGTGGGACTCAGAATTTGGAGATGAGATCCCCCCACTCCTCCAGAGTTCCACGATGAAGATCAAGCTTTCACTTCAAAAACCCAAGAACAGGTAGGTGACATCAGGCGTGATGACCAGGTTGAAGAGCCAGATGAAACAGAGGGAAGTGACGAGGAAAGAGAGTACATGACCCTCAAGGATTATTATGGAAAAGGCAAAGCAAACTCAACCCACGAAAAGCTTCTAAAAATGAGCACATGAAGAATTGCATTGGCGGGTGTAAAAAAGAAAGGCAATCAATTCTTGAGACACAGCATGTTAGGAAAATCCATGATTTGCTAGACCCACAAAAGAAAGATGAAACCATAGAGTCTCTTTTAAAAGATGGGGGACTAGAAGTCTGGAAGCAGTGGGTCTGACCTATGCTAGATAACAAGAAAATAAGAGTAGGATCAGCAAAGGCTTACCTGTCATCTCTCTCAAAGTTCTGTGAATTTATAGTGGACCATCATGAAAACAAGGTGCGTTGTTTCCCAAAGGTTCCTAGCGAAATCATCAAAAAGGCGCAAGCCGTCGCCAAGCATTTCAAAGGTATGATGTCTGCTGTTACTTAACAGTATGGCTATACCAAGTGGGATTGGGAAATGCAAGAGGAAGATAGAGCAGTTCCAGTCAGCGTAATCGAGAATATGATGGAGACTGAGGCTGCTAAAGAAGCCCATTGATTCCTGACACACGGAGCCAACAAACCTCCCACCGAGAAAGTGTTCCTTTCCATCAGGGACTGCCTCATAGCACGCTTAGAAGTAGAGAACTGTCAGCTGAGCAGGATTATCAAATACTGAAAAAAACTCAGCAGGCAGTAAAGAGGCATGCAGCTCTCGGCAAGAAACTGCGCCTGGCTGACTCCTTACCAACTAGAATCTCGGACGATGATGACCAAGATGAGACAACCACCACTCTCCAGTCTCCTTCAAAGACCGGCCTTACTGAAAGCCAGCTGGCAGACATAGATGTATTGTTTGCAGAACCTATCAGTACAAATGCAGCAGTAACTTTCAAGCAGGTCAAAAGCTTTATGTCTGAGAGCACAAACCTGGTAACCCTGGTAGACGATAGGGACTCTGTCAGAAGAGTCTACAACAGAGTGAAATACCTCCAAAATAAGAACTTTGAGAAGGGTTTACAAAATGTTGAAGAGTGCTCTAACAAGGACGAAAAAACAAGCCTCTGGGTGAATTCAATGAGCTCTATAATGAGCGGCCCAACAAGAAGATTTGCCTGGGCATCATCGGATGAAAAACAATAATGAAAGCCTTTGAGCAGTATCAAGTGTGTCCTCTGAAATGCAGGAAATCTTTGCAAAGGACCAATCCCTAAACGAGATAATGGAAAGGAACACATTCCAAAGATGTTATGAAAAAGTAAAAAACATCTTTAAGAAACAAAGGAACAAATAAGTTTCTTGGCACTATTGCTAAGCGCAGATACCTTGTATCTGCTTCATGTCCGTTGTGTTGTCAATACAAGAAAAATGGCAACCGCTCCGTCACTCAGTCTCTGGGTAGTACTCTTGTCGTTTGATACAGGAAGGAGGGGGACTGGGAAACCATATTTTTTTCCTCTCACAGTAGTCCTACCTCGTCGCGGTTGAGGGGCTTACATGCCTTTATGAACCTAAGACTTGTCCAGGTCTGAGGGGAGAGGCCAGACTAAAGGGACTACGGATACTGCAGGAAAGAAATAAAGTTTTCAACACTTATGTTACTGTTGATGGAGCATTTTTTATCTCAGGGGGTTAACTTCCTTCATTTTCTTTTGTACCCTGTAACAGCAGGTTGCAGGCCTAAAATAATTGCATTACAACCCCAGCCTTAACATGGTCAACTTCCAGTGACAGTCATTTATACCTTAATCTTCTTACCATTAAGCAGGATACATCAGTGGCCTAGTGCTGGCCTGTTTGTTGGACAGATAGCAAGCTAAACATCTGATATTGGTTAATATTCTTGAGAGAAATCAAACCTGCAAGATATTACAAGAATGATTATATTTGAACTTTGAAGAGAATTATCTTATGTAATTTAAATGTTGAAAGAATTCATATAATTCTGCAAGCCTTTTGTTAGGGAAAAGGCACAATCTTTGATGTTGGTTAAATATTGTTAGAGTGATCAAGCCTGTAATATTCTGAGAGAAAGAGCCCAGATTAAAAAGCCAAAGAAAACTGCAGACAATAAATAAAGTGACAAACGCTTGCAGACGGCCGCCATCTCAGACTTTTGTCCAAAGGGGTTGCATAGGCCTCTTGGTCCCAATTTTGAAAGTGTCTAAAGGACTTTCTCTAACTTAGTTTATCGCAAAAATAGTTCTTTTAGCCAAACTAAGTTAAAGAAAGGCCTTTAGACACTTTCAAAATTTTGACCAAAAGACCTATGCAACCCCTTTAAAAAAAATCAAGGATGGCGGCCATCTGAAAATGAAATCTCAAAGGCAGAGAAGAGTTAAAAAGTTAACAGTTTGTCCCAAAACCAAAATTTTTACGGGGAAATTTAGAAAACAAATGAAAAATGCACAACATATTGAAATCTGTAAATCCTTAAAATTAGTCTGATCGATTGAACATTGAATAATTGTTATCTTTATTAAAAAATGCAGTTGCCCCCATAATTTTAAAACTTTCTGTAGCTCCAGGGCAAAGACAGGTGCAAGAATTTTAAAAACAAAACTAAAGTGAAAAATTCATTTTTAAAACACTTCAAATTAATACCACATAAAAGATCAATAAAATATCTCCCTAACCATATATATTCAACCAGGTTAGACCATGCTAAATAAAAACATAACTCCATTTCAAACTTTCGTAGGCATAGCAACAAGGTAGGCAAATCAACAAGTGACACCAAAAAAGCTAACGTAGGTAAATCAACAAGACGTAGGCAAATCAATAGGGATGCTGGCCCTAACCCTAACAAAACTGGGAACTCTTAAAGTGCCAGTTCGATCAAATTCTCCGAAGTTTATGTTTGTGGATTTTTCGAAAGTTTATATAGCGGTTACTTACCAGGCCAAGCCGTTTTTCAACCCGAATACTGCAAGTCCGATTTTTTCTCACGGTATTTCTCGTAATTTTTCGTCCGCCATTGATCGAGCATGTTCCTACCGCGCAGTAGGAGACATGGGCCTAGTGACGTCATACTCGTAACGAAAACCTTTGCATCATAAACAAGATCTACTAAATCGCACGTTTCTTGTCCTTTCTTTGACCAGTAATAGGTGAATGTAGAGTTAAAAAATGCCGGGAAAAAAGTTGTGTTGTGCATGGTTGCAGGAATATTGCTAATCTCAACACCGGAGTCTCTTTGCACAGTAGTTCCGTACTAAAGGAAAGTGCACGATATTTTGTTGGTGATTTTGGGATCTGTTCTATTCAAGTTCTTTGCTTTGGGCATCCAATATACATGCCTGGATATAAACGGAAACTCCAGCCAGGGTCAATTCCGAAAATATGGAAAGATATTGGAGAAGAAAAAACAATTTCAGGAAATCCGGTGGGAAATCCAAGCGAACCAAGTCGAAATCAAGTGAAGAGGATTGTAAACAACAAGTGAGCCATTTAAAGACAGAACGGAAAAAATTAGAATTGAATACTGCCTATAATCGAAATAAAACAGATAATGTATTGGGAAAATATAAATACTGAACAGAGAGAACGGAAGATTTACAGTCGTACGATTTTAAATTCACGAGTGAGTGGGAGTAGTATCACAAAAGAAATCATCAAACAAGACGAGTTAGGTTTCTAACCCTTTGCAGAGCATTTTCAAGGGTGTAATTTGTTTATGCGAAAAAGATTCAAAGTTGAATATGTTTTATTGATTGAAATCCGAAGAAATTGGTAGCATAAGAAAATAAATCCGGGAAG
>JAHPZR010001933.1:0-2500 GCA_019787425.1 Platygyra sinensis
CACATTAATTAGCGATATCGGTCGCCAGTTCTTGATCATTCTTTTGTCCTTTCCTTTCTTGTCAATTAGCGTTATAATTGCTTGTTTTTGCGAATTTGAAAGTTCGCCAAATTCATAAGAATAATCAATACTGTCTACCATGTACTTTCCAAACAGTGACCAGAAGGCCAGATAAAACTCAGCCGTCAATCCATCGTTTCCAGGTGTCTTGTTTTTTTGGAAAGACTGCAGAGCCGAGAAACATTCGTTATATGTTATTCGTCCTTCACAAGCTGAACGTAGCTCTTGAGATAGGCTGGGAACCTCTGTATCAAAGAAGGTTGACTCTGATGTGTGACAGCTGTGGTCTTTATAGAGATTTGAATAAAAAATTCCAACTCGGACAATATGGTCTTTGGGTTTGTCGTTAACTTTCCATCATCAAGAAAGATTTTCCTTACACTACTTCGTTTCTTATTTGACTTTTCTAAGTTCAAAAAAATATTTATTATTTTTTTCACCTTTTTCATACCAGGTAGCTCGGGAGCGTATAATAGCACCTTGAGTGACATAATCATAAAATTCTTCATACTCAGCCTTTGCACATTCTAACTCCTTCATATTTTGCTTTGTCGGATCGATGTTACATTTTTTGGTATACTCACGTAATTTTGCTTCTAGCTTACTTTCTTTCTCTCTTCTACTTCTGGCTCTTGTTTTACTATAATTGATGGTAAGTTGTCGTATTTAATACTTCAATAAATCCCACAAGACACGTTTGTCAACAACATCTTTGAAGTCTTCCAGCCAACCTTTCAAATTCTCGTCAAGCAGATCACAATAATCTTGGTCATTTACAAGGCTGGAATTAAATTTCCAGAAACTTGGTCCCCGAATACCGTCCTCTACACCGCTAAAAGACAAGGTTATCGCAGAGTGATCTGATTTAATTGATGGGATTATATCGACCCGGTCCACATCCTCTTGAAGAGAATCGCTAATTAACCAAAAATTTAGTCTTCTCTGAATAATCGGAGTTTTTTGACGCCACGTAAAACGTGCTGTCATAGGGTTTCTGACGCGCCAGATATCAAGCAAGTCTTGTTCCAAACAAATGTCTTCTAACACCTTTACTGAATCCTTAACTTTCTTTATGCCACCACTACCATCAAGATCCTGATCGAATACAACATTGAAATCGCCTCCTAAAACAACAGAGTATTTAGAAACCATGAAAGCGTTTAACTCATTCGAGATTGATTTAAAAAACTCGCATTGCTCAGCACACTTATTTGGCGCATAGATGTTCAGTAGTAAAAAGGGGGAATCCTGTATTGTTGCCTCTAGGAGTATATAACGGCCTAGTGCGTCCACTTTAACTGATTTCAAATTAAAGTCCAGACTATCCCTTATCAGAACGAGCACGCCCTTGCTATGAGAACTTCCGTGTGAAAAAAATATGTCTCCTTTCCACTGTTTTTTCCACATCATTTCCACCTCTTTTGTGCTATATGTCTCTTGGAGAAAGCAAATATCTGCCCTAGATTTGCATAGCCAATTAAACACGCTTTTCCTTTTTTCAAAAGAACGAATCCCTCGAACATTAGGGATAACAGTTTGAAATCAATATTATTAAGCCCCATATTGCGAGAGAGGACGTGTCAAGCGACCAACAAAGGAAAAATTAATTGAATAAACAAAACAAGATCCCAAAAAACAGTAAGTGTTGACAGCCATGAATAATACGGAAAAAGTGAAAAATAAGCAAGCGATATACACAGCCAAACAGCAAAAGTCAACAACTCACAAATCCACGTAAAAAAACAAACAAAAAAGAATACGAGTTGAGAGTTCTTATTACACTCTAAAATGAATATTGATCAACATTAGGTCTAGTCGCAACAGTCCAAACGTAGACGTCGAAATGCCTGCAAAAGGACAGCCGTAGGAAAAAACGATATATTTGCTTGGGGTTGAATTTCTCACATGATTTGGTCGCTAAAGAAATGAACTTGTTACATAAATGGGAACTAAACTACTTGTCTACCTTGTTCGCTTTTATCTCTTGCTCTTTTTTTTCTAATAACAAAATTGCTAATTCTTTTCGATTTGTCAGTGTTATCAATGCTCCTTTTTAATTTCGATAATTTTACTACTCTCTCTTGTGTGAGTAAGATCAGGAGCCATAATCAGGGACGGAGACCGTAAGTCTTGGGATGCGCGTCCCATTGATATGGGACAATTTTTCTATTTTTAGAACAAATTGCGTCATCCTGACGTCATATATCCGCGCTGATCCACGCACGTGTCTTGGGCTCTCGCGTGGATGTTGTTACGTTGTGTGATTCTCTTGCCGATTTTTCGCAGCGATGACAGGGAATAAGGCAGAGAAGAACCAGGACTCTTCTATGGACTTTTATGCTCTGATTTAATGGAAAAGGTGTGTTTTTCAGGGTCGAGAATTTATTTAATTTCGCGCTGTAAATGAATAAAATCCGTTCGCCGGCTAGTTATTCCCGTA
>JAHPZR010001933.1:7500-12500 GCA_019787425.1 Platygyra sinensis
CTGAGCAATGCGAGTTTTTTAAATCAATCTCGAATGAGTTAAACGCTTTCATGGTTTCTAAATACTCTGTTGTTTTAGGAGGCGATTTCAATGTTGTATTCGATCAGGATCTTGATGGTAGTGGTGGCATAAAGAAAGTTAAGGATTCAGTAAAGGTGTTAGAAGACATTTGTTTGGAACAAGACTTGCTTGATATCTGGCGCGTCAGAAACCCTATGACAGCACGTTTTACGTGGCGTCAAAAAACTCCGATTATTCAGAGAAGACTAAATTTTTGGTTAATTAGCGATTCTCTTCAAGAGGATGTGGACCGGGTCGATATAATCCCATCAATTAAATCAGATCACTCTGCGATAACCTTGTCTTTTAGCGGTGTAGAGGACGGTATTCGGGGACCAAGTTTCTGGAAATTTAATTCCAGCCTTGTAAATGACCAAGATTATTGTGATCTGCTTGACGAGAATTTGAAAGGTTGGCTGGAAGACTTCAAAGATGTTGTTGACAAACGTGTCTTGTGGGATTTATTGAAGTATTAAATACGACAACTTACCATCAATTATAGTAAAACAAGAGCCAGAAGTAGAAGAGAGAAAGAAAGTAAGCTAGAAGCAAAATTACGTGAGTATACCAAAAAATGTAACATCGATCCGACAAAGCAAAATATGAAGGAGTTAGAATGTGCAAAGGCTGAGTATGAAGAATTTTATGATTATGTCACTCAAGGTGCTATTATACGCTCCCGAGCTACCTGGTATGAAAAAGGTGAAAAAAATAATAAATATTTTTTTGAACTTAGAAAAGTCAAATAAGAAACGAAGTAGTGTAAGGAAAATCTTTCTTGATGATGGAAAGTTAACGACAAACCCAAAGACCATATTGTCCGAGTTGGAATTTTTTATTCAAATCTCTATAAAGACCACAGCTGTCACACATCAGAGTCAACCTTCTTTGATACAGAGGTTCCCAGCCTATCTCAAGAGCTACGTTCAGCTTGTGAAGGACGAATAACATATAACGAATGTTTCTCGGCTCTGCAGTCTTTCCAAAAAAATAAGACACCTGGAAACGATGGATTGACGGCTGAGTTTTATCTGGCCTTCTGGTCACTGTTTGGAAAGTACATGGTAGACAGTATTGATTATTCTTATGAATTTGGCGAACTTTCAAATTCGCAAAAACAAGCAATTATAACGCTAATTGACAAGAAAGGAAAGGACAAAAGAATGATCAAGAACTGGCGACCGATATCGCTAATTAATGTGGATACAAAAATAATCTCTAAAGTATTAGCAAAACGTTTAGAAAAAGTTTTACCTTCTATAATCCATGCTAATCAGAATGCTTTTGTCAAAGGCAGATCTTTTTTTGATGCAATCAGAACAATTGATGATATGGTTGACTATACTGAACGGAATAATTTGTCTGGTTTTTTGATAGCAATAGACTTTGAGAAAGCCTTCGATACACTAAATTTTAATTTCTTAATCAGAACATTACATAAATTCAATTTTGGCCCTTCTTTCATTCACTGGATCCGAGTTCTTTATAATAATGTATCTAGTTGCGTAATGAATAATGGATTCACCACTGCATCATTTTCCTTGAGTAGAGGGGTCCGGCAAGGAGATCCACTCTCTCCATATTTGTTTATTATTGCCCTTGAGATCTTGGCGGAACGGATAAGAAGTGATAGCAATATCCATGGTTTTCGAATTGGGAAAGAAACAGTCAAGTTGTCCTTATTTGCGGACGATATGACGTGTTTTCTAAGAGATGGAGATTCGTATACAGCACTATGTCAGGTACTTGAGTGTTTCGGTGACTTCTCTGGTTTGAAGGTTAATCATGAGAAGACAGAAATGCTAGCCCTTGGTAATAACACTACACAGGTTTTAGCTTTTGCAAAGCACAAGGTTTGTGAAACCATCAAAATCCTCGGAGTGTATTTTGGTTACGACTTAAACCAAAGACATGATTTGAATTTTACCCAAACATTGAAGGCTATAAAGAAATCAATAAACATGTGGAAATGGAGAAACCTGTCTTTAATAGGAAGAATCCAAATTGTCAAGACCTTTGCTATCCCCAAACTTTTGTATAGGGCCTCTGTAACAGCGATTTCTAATGAGTTAGTCAAGGAAGTGAACTCGATTCTGTACGGATTTATCTGGAACGGGAAGGATAAAGTTAAACGCCAGGCCTTGATATCAGATCAAAAGAAAGGAGGATTGAAGATGCTAGATATTGATTCTATGATTAAAGCAAAGCGAGTAACCTTGCTGAAAAAATTTCTAGAGGATTACCCAAGTCCCTGGAAAACGATCTTCAACAAACTGCTATCACCTATTGGCGGATGTTTTGTCTTGCATTGTAATTTCGATGTCTCTAGGTTAAAGATCCAGTTGCCTGCATACTATAAGGAATGTCTTGATGCGTGGTCGGGTCTAAATGGGAAAAAGCCGAGTTCGTTACAAGAGGTCCTAAATGAGATAATTTGGAACAATAAATTTCTTTGTGTAGAAAAAAGGTCTGTGTACGGAAAGGATTTAATTGACCTTGGTTTTTTGAGAATAGGTGATCTAATTTCTGTAGGCAGTTCTTTCTCACTAGATTTTCTAACACCTTTAATTTCCCCAGAGCAACGATTTTTTCTGATGAGTATAATTAACTCAATCCCGGCTGAATGGCGTACTCTTGCTAAAACGTCCATTAATATATCATTATTAAGTGCTCCCTTTCCGAGCACTCTGACAATCAAAACAGACAATGGTAACTTTACTGCAATTTCTGATGTCTCCTCAAAACAGATTTATCAACTCTTCATTGAGAAAAAACAGATCCCGCCTACCGCTAAGCAGAAGTTACAAGATCAGTATTCAGATACAGCTGTTGATTGGGAAAAGGTTTATTCCTTAGCCTTCAACGTCACATTAGAATCCAAACTTAGGGAATTTCAATATAAAATACTAAATTGTATTGTTTACACCAATGAAAAGCTATTTCGGTTCGGCTTAACTGACTCTCCATGCTGTACCTTTTGCCAAGAAGATATAGAATCTATTGAGCATTTATTTTTCTCGTGCAAAGTAACTTCTGATTTTTGGAAACACGTTTTGTCTTGGCTAAGGGGCAATGGAATCCAAATAAATACATTAAAAGAGACAGATTTAATTTTTGGAAAATTTGATAATACCGATGATTTCATTCTAATCAATCATATGCTACTATTGGGTAAATTTTACCTCTACTCCAGTAGATGTCAAAAAGTTGGATTACCTAAACTTTCAGCTTTTATCGCCAGGACTAAGCGTATATATAATATTGAGCACCACATTGCGAGGGAGAACAATAAACTTTTGCAGCATTTAAAGAAATGGGAAAAGTTAATTCACTTATTTCAATAATGTTTTGTAATTACTCTGGAAATTTCTTACAGCATACGGATATAATCTCATTTTTGCTGTCTTGTATTTTTATTGTTTTCATTATTTCTGCCTTTGTAATGTAATTAATACTCTAACTGTAAGTATACGCAAATTTGTCAGTTCTGTAATTGTATCTGTATTTGTGCTCTATAATATTTAATATCAATAATATCAATAAAGATTATTAAAAAAAAATAAAAAATAATAAAAAAAAATAAAAAAAAACTCTTATTCTTTCATCTAAAAAAAACTGTCAGTAGAAGCCCGTCTTTACCTAGTCCGCAGTTTTTCATCCTTTTCATTTGGTGTCCCTGTTCAAGTGAAATTTAGTAAAACAGGATCCAGTTTACGTTCACTTAAAGAATTGACATGAGAGCGATTGGTTACCATTTAAACTGATGGATTGGTCCAAGTCCACACCAGTATCAAACGGAGTTCCTCCGTTAAGTAGAATCTCAAATGTCCTGTCAAACAACAAGCAAACGGTTCCCCACATAGCTAAACTTTTAAGACTAAACCTGGTTTTATATCTTGTAGAATTTGTGTCAACTGGACACATTATAGGCAAACATACAATCGGAGGGCGAGGGGGAGGGGGAGGGGGTGAGAACTATTCTTAGACCCACTCGTAAAGTTTACGATTTTTGATCCAATCAGAGAATAGCACGAGCGCTCGAGAATATTCCAAAAGATGTCACGGCAACCTGTCGCCAGCTGTTGCTTCGAAACTTCGAGACAAAAACGCGGGCTCAATTCGGCCCGAGAAGATGGAATTCGCCAATGCCAAAAAGGCATTTTCTATTAAAACTGCGTGAGGAAAATTTGTATGTTATAATGCTGCGTTTTACTTTCCCTGACAGGCGTTAATACTCTATCGTCTACATGTTAGATAATTACTTATTTTCAATATTTATAATTCGCCTTACTTGTTAGGTATTGGCGCTCCATTTTCTTCAAACAGTATCATCACTCAGGCCCGTAGCTGAGGTTTTTGGAAGTGTGTTCGTATTGACAGGAATATTTATTAACGGGGGTTATTAAATACGAGCGCCGAGGTTGTGAGCCTCTAGGGGGGTCTGGGGGCATGCCCGCCCCCCCTTTCCCAGAAAATTTTGAAACCTAGAGCCCCGGAAATGCTATTTTCAGCATTGTGCACGTCAATATTTGAAACTCAATAGAGTGTAAAATAACAAGTATTTTTAGTCATAACAACAATATTTCCCACGTTCTGTTAGCTTGATGCATTCATACATACATACTGGCTTAGTACACTAAACGTTTCACAAAAACTTGACGTGTTTTGCAAAGGAATCTCAGGGTGAAAGCTTAAAGTGCCAGTTCGACGAAAATTGACATCAAGACAAGACAAGACAAGACAACTTTATCCATCAATTTTTTCCGCATTTTTTCGCACAGAATAGACAATTTAATCGTAAAACATTCTTCGATACAAATAAAATTGAATATAATCACAGTTCAGGTGGAAAAAAGCTGCTATAAACTTACGAATTTTTCGTCCGCCATTAATCGAAACCGGTTCCAGTTGAGCCCGCAATTTAACAGCAGTAGATCACC
>JAHPZR010001933.1:17500-22888 GCA_019787425.1 Platygyra sinensis
TTTACGACAGGACTATTCGTAAAGCAAACTTGACAACTGCATAATCCTCGGGTGGAGTCCTTGAAATAGATTGACAATTTCGTCCTGATCGACAGGCATATCATACTTGATACTTAATACTTTGCCGATACTTTTAGCGTTTTCTTGCAGGGTAATTTAAAAGCTGCAAACTCAAAGTTTGTTTTCCATTCCTCTACTATTTGCTAAAAGCTGAAAATCAACAGTTTTTGTTTCCAGCCCTCCATTATTGACCTCCAAAGGGGGTTCGTTCGAACCCCTCGAACCCCTCTTCCTACGGGCCTGATCACACACCAGCCACATGCTACTTCGCTTTCCTCGCCGGTGGACTACAAGAAAACTATACAAGAGGGGGAGGTTAAACAAAGACTACAAGACTACTTATAAACACATAAATCTTGGAAAACTTGACGTTCAAGAGAGGTTTAATGACGTATATGAATCGGTGAAAAAGAAGGACGACAAATCCTGGCTGTACTCGTAAACACACTATATGCTTGGCTGGTAGGGAGCTTACACCCCACCCCTACCCCCACCAACACCGCTGCCTCCACCCCTACCCTTACCTCCCTTCTGAATCATTTTATGATAAAAGAGCTGAGAGACTGGGTTCCAGTGTAATCTCTGTAATGGCGGCTTTCATGTGATCTGTATTTCAGATTCATTGTCGCGGATTTGTAAAGGTAAGAGAGTCTATAAGAATACTTTTTCATATCCATCCAATCTGAACGATACACAGTCAGCTCTTTTGTCTCGCGGAATGAGGAAAAAAGTGTCTGTGTGTTTATTTTGATAGAGAATGGCGTAGCTCTCTGGTTCTCTGGTTACTGTATAATTCTTTGTTGTTTATTAATATTCTGTCGCCCGGTCTTTCGGCATCTCTTTTCCATCGTGTTTTACAAGGTTTAACTTAGCAGTTACGAAAAATCGGCGAAGAACGATCGTATTTGGCGAGGATTGTTGAATGAACTGATCAAATGTTTAATTTCACAGGTACATCAACAAACCTGCAACAAACTCATCCAGTGTTTACACGAAGGTTCAAATTTGCTTTGTGCGAGTGCCACATTCAATATTGGAGAGTAAACAACTTGGTCGCCTTTGGCATTGAAGAAGAAAGGTAATTAATTTTGTGTTTGTCATTGTTATTAAAGTGATGGTCCGTATAAGAACAAGGCAAAATAACAATCTGTTTGTGGTCAAACCTAATCAAATTAATTCCAATGGCCTTCATTGGCTATTTAACAATTAGACCCGTAACCCAAAAGGGCTACGGGTCAATAGCCCATGAGGCGAAGCCGAATGGGCTATTGACCCGTGGCCCTTGAGGGCGAAGGGTCTAATTGTTTTAGTATCACCCAACTAGTCGGACAAAAAAGGCAATAGTAAAGTTAGCAAATACAAGTTAAAGAAGTATCTGCTTTGGGAAAAAAACGAGAGAAAAACCCGCGAATTTCGCTACTCGATGACTAATACTATTAGACCCCTAGTAGCGTAGCCAATCAAAATGCAGGATTTGCATTAGTCCACTAGTTGGGTGATACTAATTATCAATTAGACCCGTAGCCCTTTCGGGCTACGGGTCAATAGCCCATGAGGCGAAGCCGAATGGGCTATTGACCCGTGGCCCTTGAGGGCGAAGGGTCTAATTGTTTTAGTATCACCCAACTAGTCGGACAGAAAAGGCAGTAATAAAGTTAGCGAATGCAAGTTGAAGAAATATTTATTTGGGGGAAAAAACAAAAGAAAAACCGGCGAATTTCGCTACTCGATGACTATTACCATTAGACCACTAGTAGCGTAGCCAATCAAAATGCAGGATTTGCATTAGACCACTAGTTGGGTGATACTAAAAGCTTTTAGTAAATTCTCAGCTCCGACTATTGCATTTCTAGCTTTTTGATTGGCTAAAAGACTCCGACTATGAGCCAATAGTCGGAGTTTTACATCATATGGAAAATAGTGCGCCAAGTTTAAAATTTTTCGCTTTGTAAAATTGTGGAAATAAAAATCGGCGGCAAAGCCCGGTTTGAGAATTTACTAAAACAATTATTCCATTCGCCCTTGTTGGATATGAAGTGATTATAACCAACTCGCGCTACGCACTCGTTGGTTATTTCATCACTTCATATCCAATGCGGGCTCATGGAATAATTGTTAAATATATTGAGTACTTAAGCATGAATTTTGAATTTTGGTTGTCTCACTTGCAATCCACTGAAACTAGTTTTTCTTTTATGTATGTATTCACATTGAGTCTAAAATCTGAATATGTGAAGCTCATGAAGTTTCTATGCTCCAAGTCACAGGGGATTCAAATTATTGGTAATAGCATAAGTAAAATATCAATCAGGTATAGGGCGCCATTTGTAAATTTATTATTTAGACCCAATTTATGTGATTTTCCCCTTATTTATAAGTGGTTGGAAATGACAGAAAATTAATTTATAAATAAGACACAATAACTTGTCCGTTGATTCGTAAATAATTATTTTAGGATCATCCTGATTTATAAAATAATTTTTTACCATAGAGTTATTATATATGAATATTAACTAAACACCTTCAATTATTTATAAATCAGGTCATCTCTAAAAAAGTTATTTACATATCATAAAGTTTGTAAATCTTATTATTTGTAAATAAATTATTTAGCTGGGAGTCTAAATTCATTGTTTACAAATAATGAATTCCACCTCGCCAAGTGTAAATTTATTATTTAGAAATACCGAACTTAAGCGAGTGTGTAAATTCATTATTTAGAAATAATGAATTGCACCTCGCCGAGTGTAAATTTATTATTTAGAAATAACAAACTTAACCGAGTGGGTTAACTCATGAATTTCATCTCGTCGACTGTAAATTCATTATTTAGAAATATTGAAGTTAACTGAATGTGTAAATTCATTATTTATAAATAAATATTTATATATAATGAATTTCATCTCGCCGACTGTAAATTTGTTATTTAGAAATAATGAACTTGAGCGAGTGTGTAAATTCATTATTTAGAAAAAATATTATAACTTTGATCTCGCCGAGCATAAAAAAAGTGGCAGAAGGTAGGAGCCTGCCTGTCTCGCAGGTTAAATTCTTTGCCACCTTTGGGTGGGTAGCATTACATGGCACTTTGTTTGGCTTGACTGAAGCCATGCGGCTATGCAGGACTATCCCAGGCAAACCCACAGATCCTACACATGGAAAAACAAAATAATGTTATTTTCGTTTAAACCATTGTTGATTTTTTATAAAAACCAGACCTTTAACTTAGTACGCCTCACATGATTCGTTCAGAACTCTCCGGAGCTCGGGAGACATCTGATGACGTTTACATCCACAACTCGATGGGTAACGAGATAATTATCAGGGCCGTAATGGGTGAGGGGTCACGCCGGTCATAATAGGTGAGAGGTCGCACCGGAGGCTTTGAGAATTCAGCGTTTTGCTCCTCCGGGACATTTTGAAAATTCATAATGTCTAATAGGGTGCTTGAGATGATCTGGATAAAGATCAGAGATCATAGTTCATCTAAGGAACTGATGAATCCGTGACGAGAGCGGATTCTTTGCACTACATGTATTAACCAAGTAATCTTGTATCACCGAGCCTGATCCAGATCATCCCAAAGGAAACCACAAAAAGTCCATACATGCATCTCCTTCATTCTGAGAGTCATTTTAATCCACACTCCTTGGTTAGGCGGACATTTTTGACCCAGGTTTGGGGGGGGGGGGGGGGGGGTTGACGGGTGGTGCGAATGGCCATCGCAAACTGTCACCTTCATGTACTGGCCTGAATTTCATCAAGCTATCATTAATAATTTTGTGAACTATATTTCATATACAATGTACTAACGGAGAAACAACAAGAACATGATATTACTAAGTGTAAATTCTGAGAGGAACGTATACTCAGAAGAAATCCAGAAGTAAATGCAACCGTGTTAAGAAGGAAGTTGTGGGTGAACTAGTATCTGGCATCTGCAGAGCGACAGCAGGAGGAGAATTTCGTCTTCATCCGCCATTTTCAAAATGTGCCTCATCCCGTACTCCCACGGCTTCATTCTAGAGCTCATTGCGCTTGCGTATGTCACTTTCCTTGTGCTTAATCCTTATGCAACAAGTGTGACCATTTGTTACGCTTATGTTTATGCTTCTGCTTATGCTCATGTCGCTGTGTAAACCAGGCATATATCGCAGTGTAAATCAGCTTCATTATTTGTACATTTTATGAATTTACGCACTTGGTAAGTTCAGTATTGCTAAATAAAGAATTTACACATCGGTCAAGTTCAATATTTCTAAATAATAAATTTACACTCGGGGAGATGAAACTTCATTATTTACACTGAAATAATGAATTTACACTAGGTAAAGTTCATTATTTGTAATTAAAATATAGATAGGACCCTGCGTGTGCTCTGATTGGTCAAAAACCCATGTTTTATCAGAGTATAAAACATACAAATAGTGTGTTTTATTGTTTTGCGCGTGTAAAATCTATATTTAAAGCAAATGAAGAAGCCTAAGCCGTGTATTGCGGTCATTTGAAAACACTCGAGAAATGTAGAAAACACTCGCCTGCGGCTCGTTTTTTCTACATTTCGCTCATGTTGTCAAATGACCATCGTGTTTTATCACAGTGTAATACACGGCTTAGGCTTCTTTATTTGTTAAATAATAAATTTACAGTCGGCGAGATGAAATTCATTTTTTCTGAGTGATGAATTTACACACTCGGTCAAGGTCATTAATTATTCATTATAATTCGTAAATAATGAATTTACACACTCGCTTAAGTTTGTTATTTCTAAATAATAAATTTACACTTGGTGAGGTGAAATTCATTATTTATAAATAATGAATTTAGGCTCCCGGCTAAATGATTAATTTACAAATAATAAGATTTACAAACTTTATGATATGTAAATAACTTTCTTAGAGATGACCTGATTTATAAATAATAGTTTATTATTTATATATAATAACTCTATGGTAGGACAATCCTAAAATAATTATTTACATATCAACAGACAACTTCTTATGTCTTATATATAAATAAATTTTCTGGCATTTCCAATTATTTATAAATAAAGAGAAAATGGCATAAATTCGGTCTAAATAATAAATTTACAAACGGCACCCCATAATCAGGGACCTCAAATGTTCAAAGCAATTGCTCGGGTATCCAAAAAGTATACAACATCATTTTACCGTTATTTGTAAATGGATCTTAAGTTTCCTCTTTTCATTTTTGTAACTTTTGAAACAGTTGAAATGTGTTTATATCCAGAATAGTGATTGAGTGCAGAAATAAATCTCATGCTCATGGATAAAACACTCTGGCCATGTTCTTTATTTTGGTGTTCTG
>JAHPZR010001934.1:7500-18882 GCA_019787425.1 Platygyra sinensis
GACCATGGATGTGGTATCGCTGTTTTGCTTAAAACAAGCAGAATATACGACGACATAACTGCACTTTCTCTTGCGCCGCGTTTCTCAATTACCAGGTTAGATAAAATTCGGTGATTTCAAATGCTCCGTTTTGGAAATTTTCATTTGAGGAGCCTGGACAAACTGGTAGATTGTCATTGCGCTTCAAACTACTGGTTACAAATTTGGAAATGAGAAACCAACTAACGAAAGTAGATGGTAGTGTGCTTAAGTTAACAACCTTATCAGGCTGCAGTTTTAAAGAGATTTACAAAGATCAGCGTCATTCGCTTCATAAGAATTGAATTTACATTGCCATTATGCAGCCTCCTGTGGCCACTGTGTGTTTTACGATGTAAAATTGTTCAACTTGTGTTTTGTCCGAGGATGTCCGAAGAGGAAAAAAGATGGAATGTGATCAACATAAATTACGAAATCACTGACTACTGACCTTCCACATGGACACCTTCGTACAAGATTCTGTAGACCGAGGCTGTTGACCCTTACAAAAATACATTACCGTACGTCAATCGTCCAGTTATCAACGCGTCTCCTAAAAATCCCGCGAGGGTGGTTAGTTGCATCTTTGGTATGCCTCAATGTGACTGCGCGATGCATTTATGAGTTTAAGTCATTATCTGGCTGTGTGACCGCGCGATGCGGTTTCAGTCGAAGACCCATATTTCAGCCTTGCTCCCCAGAGAGTCAGTAGCTCAGTGGTTGGAGCGTTCGGTTAGATCAAGGAGGGTTGTGGACTTCAAAAAAGCATCTGGAACTCGGATTTTTTTTTCGATTTGATTTTATTTAAATATAATATATCAGGGATTTTCAAGAGACAATTGTGTAGGGAATATGCGCCGAGGGTTAATTTGCACTAGAATTTGCATTTGCACGTACTCTCTCCTTCTTAAGAAATGTAAATAGTCTTTAGTCTAATTTTTATATATTCATATATTAGTTTATATTTTACCTTTTTGTTCTATTTTAATTTTTGAGGACTCTTTTGTAAATCACTTATCAGTGAAATTGATCTCCTCAATAAAGATTATTATTATTATTATTTCTCTCCCAGAGCAATAACCTCACTTGAACTTGCGATCCAATGGAAAAACAGTACTTCAAAAAACACGTGACCTGAATTTAAGACTTGAGCCCGCGATATATGGGCTTCTCTCGCGTTTTCTATGCACCCTAGTCAATTATCTCGCGATACAAAATCTCCAGCTCATAATCTAGTTTTTAATTAGAGTGCTGTGGCTGAAGGTCGTTTACACAATAGCAACGTTTAAGGTTTCCCTAAGGTTTCGCGGAAGATTGGCTACGCAACTCATTGTCTATTCTGCTCTAGCGTTGCGTGAACAGTCTTATTGTTTCAGTATAATTCTTGCTAAATATCCTTCAAACTGGTTAGCCTGAAATGTTAATCATCTCCCGCACGCCTTCAGCATTACCTCTGGGGGTAATACTGAGTTCAGGAGATGACTGACATTTCAAGCTACAAATTGGTGTAAAAGTAAATGTCAGTCTATTAAACTTACCTTCGAAATTTCGGACAAAATGGGAAATAATCGTCATTTTGAATTCGACCTTTATCCACTGCACATCAATGGTTGCGTGGTGTACCATAGCTCAGCCAATCAGATTGCACTATTTTCAAAAGTTTACTAGTAAAATTCTGCAAATGATTGTGTCAAGCCAAACAGTAAGAAGATCAGTTTTACCAACACTAGGGAGAATGCATTACCAAGTGGTGGTTTTTATCGACATTCAAAATTAACTCCGGGTTCTTCGTACGCTAAATGCCCATGGATAGAAGTGAGTTACGGCGAACTTGGTGTAACGTACAACGAAGATGACGATTCAGCGCACGAACTCGCCAAAATGTGTTCTTAGATAGTTGAGATTTTTTTCTAAGTGTTCTTTTAAAAGTCAAGCCTTGAGCCAATACTGAGTAATTAGTGTCTCTGTATGTTTCCCGAGTCTTTATTCCAGTGAAACGGAATAAATGTTCAAGCGATAATAATCATCATGATATTTCTCAAACGACGGAAAACTCATCACTATACACTATATATTGATATAGCCAGGGCGGCTAAGATTTTGATAAGCTCCATTTTTCCATAACATGCCGGCCTGGTATAACTTTTGAAGAAGCGGACAATTCACAAAAACAAAATACTAAACCAAAAAAGACGTGAATTGATTCATATCCATTAAAACCAAAAAAAACACCAAACAAACAAAAAGAAAACTAGAAAAATACGAAAAGCCAGACACATAGCATAATTAAGTGCTTTGATATGATCTTCTCTATCACCAAATTCTATAAGTTGAATCAAACACTGATTAAATCATTTCTTTTCCTTTCGTAAACTTTTATTTACTTAAGTAATGGCTATTTTAATTTCCTCAGAGTGTCACGCTCACAAACCATATTGATGTAAAGATACAGTATTGTGACTGAAAATTTAAAGGGGCTCAGTCACGGCATCTTGAGTTATTTTGAACATCGAAAAAAATAACCGTTAAATTGAAGGAAACCTGAAATAACACTTTGTAAAGATAGAAAAACATCAAAGAGATAATAATAAACCATAAAGGAACAAGGATGGTTAAGGATGGAGAAGATTGACACGGATTGCAAACAACGAATTTGAAAAGTTTTGCTAAGCTTTTCAAACGTGACTGAGCCCCTTTAATGCCAAGTAAGCTCAGTTAGTGATCGACCTTCTTAAATGTTCTCACTCACTGTTCCATTTTGTTCTCACTCACTGTTCCATTTTGCGTGTCTCGCAATGCTTAGAATATAACCGAATTGTCGCCCTATAGCACCCATTAACCACATAAAAAGCTACCTTTTCGTAGGGCTTAGGTGAAATTCGCCATAGGCTATAGCTTTATTTAGCGACATAAATCAGTTGAACACCAGTTTATAACAATTAAATATTACCTTTTATTTTGTTTATTTATACTGTTTATTTTAGATATTTTGTGTAATGTTCTTAAGATCACCGTTTTACGGAATAACCACATTTTATTTTTTGAATTATTACATGAATTGTTATAGAACAGGCTGTGAGAGTACACGGCCTAAATTTGCTTTCTAAACCGGCTACGTCATCATGTGAAACAAGCGGCCACTCGCTCAAAAACAACGCTTGGTTTAGTTCTATTGAGTTGACACAAACTGGTGGAGTTGGCAGTCTCGTACGCGATCTCATATTGATAAGATAAATCATTCCCTCATCGGAACAGGAAATTATTTTCAATTAATGACAACAGATCTCTCCAGAAAATTAAAACAGGCGTTCGGCTGATTTCCTCCATTTGTAAAACATTTGCCTATGGTTCACATCCACTCTCGGCTAAAAGAAGCCTGGACTATGAAAGATGAAGAGAACACCTTTCTAGAAGATTTACCCAGTCAACTCAAAGCACATAGAGGCGTCTGTTTATTTTACTCTCTCTACACTAATACAGTCAAACTTCAATTAAGCGGCCTTTTTTTAATCGGCCACCCCTTATTAAGCGGCTAGTTATAATGATCAAAGTCCCGAAATAATTGTCAGTAAAAAACTGTAAATAAAGCCCCCATTTACCGGCCCCGTCTGCTATGCGGTCGTGGAAACCTTTTAGTCGTCCCGATTAGGGAGTTCTCTGTTGTTCTTAGTTGTTTTAAGCGGCCACACAAAATTTAACACGTAGTTCTACCAGTTGTTCTGATAAAGGCAATGATAGGTAACAGTCCGGAATACAATTTAATTGACGACTGATGAAAATATTAAAACACACGTTTATTATGATTGTCTCGACGCCGAGATTCTCTGTTCACTTAGCACTTAGTCGGATCTAAAAAATATTCAAAGCGCACGAACCCCTATTAAGCGCTTAATAGGAGTTCGACTATGATCCATTTTAGCTCACGGACGAAATCCACCTGCGCGCTCCGTTTTCCGTATGCCGTCCGCCTGACGCCTTTGGTGTAATCAACGATTAATTAAATGTCAAGAAATTTTGACAGTAAACATGACATCCCGTTGATTTCTTCCTTTAGTTTTCTTCCTGGGCGGGATGTTACTTCCAATTTTGAATTAATTGTTTGATTACAAGCTCATGTATAACGTGTCTGCATCTTCGCTCATCAGTTCACTTCCCGTTTCCTAATTTTACAGACAGTCTTCTTCAGTCAGGAAACAAAGCGATCCATCGGATTTTTTTAATTTTAAAAGCAAACAGCCTTATCATGCAGGACAATGATTATCAATCCAAAATAAAACAGCGATCTTGTTCTGTTAACAGGTTTTAGTATTACCAGTGTATTTTATAAATTGGGAAACCTAGTGCTGGATTTTAAATTCAGTGTTTTAAAGGTCAGATTTGCTTCTCTTCTCTTAAAAGGATTCATTACAAATTTTCGTGTTAAGCTCTTTCGCTGAAGTTGAACAAAGAGTGTTAGCAAACAGACGATGCAAATTTGTAATGATATACCCATCTGTGAACATTACACTTTTAATTGCTCAAGACACGAGCTAGCTATCGATGAAAGGAATACTTCCTTTCTTCCACGTGTAATGAGTGATGAAGATAAAATTTCCACACAGGACAAAAGGCGGCATAAAAAGGCTTCATTTGTCCTGGAAATTACAAGGGAAAAAACTTATTGTCTCAGAAGAATTCTGTATTTGAATAGAACTGAAAAACTTGCAGGTGTGAAGCACTTATGAAACTACAGTCCCTCGCTCATCAATATAAAATCTAGGCGTCAGGAGGATACGAAAAGACTCGTTTGGTAAGTAACCCACGTTTAAAGATGAAGTTCCTTGTACTGTTTTTATACCTCATGTTGAGTTTTGGGTTCATTGAACTTGCGCATCCGAATGAAGAACAACCTCCTTCTCCTTATATCCGACCCATTGAGGATGAACGAAAAAGAGGAGCTCACGTCAAGCTAATGGTAAAAAGTGGTTGCATTCTTGAGTTAAAGATACCTTACCTTTTTGGCACTGACGTTTCTTTATAGCGAGAGAAAGACCTGAACATCTTACCAGTTTTGGTAGAAGTTACTAAAGTTGTATTCCATTTCATTCCTACAATTCCGCTAATTCAATTACAGGACAAAGATTTACCACCTCCTTACGTTCCACCGATAGAGTTTGGAAGAAAAAGGGAAGCTGAAGACCTTTTAATGGTAAACTATGCTAAAAGTTTAATGTAAAGTAAATCAGTTTTGCATGAACTCTTACTGTATAGCAAATTATTTTTAAATTCTAGAAATTTTATATTTTTACTATTAATAGTATTAAAGCGAAGACTTTAATTAGTAGAATATGCATGCATTGTAAAGTTGTTTTTAATTACATTTTCCTAGAACAAGTATATTGCAATGTCGATTTATACAAAATTAAATATCTTAGAAGTGAGCTGAGAGACGAAACAGTTTGTCTATTGCGAGATATAAGGAAGAACATTCTACTTTTACATTAAAGACAGAAAGTGAAAATTACTTTTTTGAAATAGTGTATGTCGGATAGTTTTATGAATTAAGATTTTATTTAAAATTATTGTCAAATTATAGCACATTATCGCGTCTGTACACGAGCCAAGTAGCCCATCAAGCCGTAGTCTTTTCTCGGTTTCTGTAGCATGAAATGACTATGAGTATTTCTACTCCCCCCTAAAAGGGATGCTGGTTCATCGCAATAAACATAAACCTAACCAAAAAATACAAGAGCTGAAAACCATTAGAAAAATGTCATAGGCGATTTGAGGTATTGAGTTCAAATGAGTGGGTTCACTCATGTTAATACAATACAAGCATTCGGCTTAACCAAAAGCGCTGTGCAAAACCGATTGTCATGAAACGATCTTTAAAACCCTTAAATCGTGGTTCATATTAGACAGCGCGTGCGTGCCATTTACTGCATCGTAATTAAGCAGTTTTGATTGAATGGGGAGCTTTTTGCTACCTTTTTACGCATAGAAAATATACCGTTTGTTAATACCTAACTTTATCTCATACACATTTCTCCCATGTGAGGCGATCTTACATTATGTTAACTTTTATTTGTGAGAACATAATTAAATTACACTTGAGTTAACAAAATAACCATTCCTTCCCAGAGAAAACTGCCTACCATTCGTTTCAAGTAAGTGGAAGGAATTGCCAGATGAAGTGACGAACGTGGAGAGGCCAAAGTAGAAAGAAAGGAGAAGAAAAAGAGCCCAGATTTAGATTATTTTAATAAGAATCGGTGTTATTTTGATAACGAGACGTCACTAATGTTTTTGTATTATTCCGTTATTTATTTAAACTGTGAATCGTTGAACGGAAGGTGATTGTGATGAGTAGTATTGTAGTCAACCTAATATTACAACAAGGAAGAGGTAAAACCTTCACATACTGACTTGATTCGCAGGTATTTACGTATGAGTCGCAGTGTGGTCAATAAACAAAGGCAAGTGGTTCGATTCACAGCACTCTGTTGTGTTTTTCTTCGTAATCCCCTTTTGGCATTAGTAACGAGTTTAAAGCAAATTACTACGGCTTGAGCTACTACTGTTGCCGTGACTGAAAAGGTCTGGGGAGAGAACGTCTCGGTGGTCTGCCAAATTTTAGAGTTTACAAAAGATGTCAGAAACATGGGCTAAGGAGTTTGAAATCTCTTTTATTAAGTTTCTCACAGCCAAATGGCCTCGTTCAGAAGACGATGGCCGTTATTCGCCTTTTCTAGGACGAATAGATTATTTCTGAACTAAAGCCAATGTCATACGCTTTGTGCAATAACAATTTGATGGATAAAATATATCATTTCAGAGACAAATATTCCAAAGAATAGCGAGGGAAGAACACAAATATATCAATACCCAAAGAAGCAGAATAGCATCGCATAGTTATCCAGACATAAAAAATCTTCGCTAAATCCTCAAAGCAAACTTAACCGAAGAAAAACTACTTTCTGCTCAACAAGGAACATATCACTTGACTTACTTCGCCATTGCAACACCTTTGCCAAAAGTTAAATTAAATTCATGATACGGACTTACAAGCTTATGAGAGGCAACCTTGACAGAACCTTTGACTCAAATTGCCTTTAATGGATGTAGTATACACCGGGATTTTTAAAATGCGGAGACGTCCGGCCCGTTTAAAAGAGCCAGAGAAGCGAAATAAACCCGATGTAGCAGCCACTACGGCAACTGAACATCCCAACTCACGTAGTAAGATTCAGGCTATGGCTGGATGCAATAGACGTACATGCGCAGTCTCTCATGTTCATGGAAATTTACTTCCGGCAGCCGTATCAGCGCCAGGCAGTACGATTTGCTGAAAGTGTTAACGAAGGCGAAGAAGAAGAGCTTGGAAGAAGGGGTGATACATACCCAATCCCCTCTCCCCCCCTTCAGTAGGGGCTACTTTTTCCTCTCGGTCAGGTCTTTACTCACGCGGGAAAATGTATTCCTTGTAAAAAGAAAGAAATACTCACTCGGTATTATTTCGACAATCCATCAAAATGTAAGCTCTTTTTGCTGACGCCATCATTTCGTTCAAAAGAGTTTTGGCATAAATCTGTTAGTGTTCCATCACGAATGCTGTTCTTTAATTGGCTACACAAATTTTGCATGCCGTATTAAGCCGAAAATCATCGGCCACCCCCAGGCGATAAATAATGGCCGGTCCCTAAAATAGTGTATCGATTTTGACCATTTTGGTCTAAATTGGGGCATGGTTTTGCACTCTAGTCTTGAATTGGGTGTGTTGTTTAAAAGAAGCTACTTTTTTATCATTATCGATGAGACCACAAACAAAAGCCCTTCAAATATTATGTTTAGGGCAACTGCGTCGGCCCAACAGCCATAAGTAGGGTATCAAAAGTTTGGTCCGGATAGTAAATGGGATAGGGGAAAATCGCAGATTTTCGTCGTCATAAATAGGGCAAAGGTTTTGAGAAGCGGGCCGCACACGCTCACCCATTTTTTTCTGGGAGTTCGGAGCAGAATAGGTAGTGAGTAGGTAAATTTCGTGTTCCCCCCTTTAATGTCTTCACACACATATTCATCTTTCGATGTGAATATTTAGTGCTCTGAGCGATCATGTGAAATTACTATTTCTAACTGTGTGATTCTGACTTACAGATTAATGAAACCGCCATGGTGCAGTGTCTTGATCCGTGCCTTCCCAATATTTGATCAGGGTTTTCAACAGAAGTTTTAACAGGCGTCCAATAAAGCATAACAGGCGGCATAAATTAAAGTGAGGCCCGATTCGCCCAAAGGGGCAAGCCAACTTAGGGGGAGGGGGAAAATTTTGAAATTGTAGGTTGTAAAGATGCGATTTCATGCTTTTTTGGGAGCACAGTGTTATGGAAAATGAGTCAAATTAGATCTAGCAAGTAACGCAGTTAAACCTTTTTAAATACTATTTTCTTCTTTCAAACGTCTCGGTTTTAATTTATTGTTCATGTTATATGTATACAAAGTTTAATTACGGGAACAGGTGGCTACATTCGAGCCGGTAGAGCTGTTCTACTGAAAGCCCTGTGACTGATGTCAATTGATATACCGGCAACTAAACATCCCTACTGCGTTGAAACTGCAAAGTTACTTTTTAGCTATAATAACAACAACAACAACAAAACAACAAAAACAACAACATTGACTTTATTTTGACATTACAGAAAAAAGGCCTTTGTAGCCCGCAGTTAGCGAAGCTATTCTAGGCGGGCTACCTAAACTGACACTCTATAAGCTCTCTGTTACACACACTCAAACATACACACATACGCAATTAAATAAATACATAAACGAGTAAATAAAAATAAATAATAAATAATAGTAGTGATAATTATATTAAAGGTCTTTACTAAGCCAGTCAAACAAGAGATTCTTAACAGGTCAAGGAGAAACCTAGTCAATGCCAAATACCCATCCAGAAAGTCTGTTTTGGCATGTGACATCTATTTATCCCCCTGTAAGTCCTTTTGGACTCTCATTAATGACTGATTCCTCCTTCTGTTATCCTAAATATCCAATGATCCTCACAAAATTCTCTGTCGCCTCCCTTAGCGATGAATAATGACCGGCCCTTGATGTCCAACCCGCTAAAAAACATAACTTTTGAGGCCGCACATACCTGTCAACCCGCCAGATAAGAGAGTACCCGTTCTCCTGTGCTGCTCGTCATATCTTTTATGGTTGAAAACGCGGTTTTGGTACATCTTAGGGTGTTCAACCTCAAAAGATCCACAGCTAGAGCTTTCGCAGAACGGTTTAGGGAAATGAGCCATAACTATCGCTATAACTATGAAATGTAAGTTAATGTATTGTTCAAGACGTTTTAGATTCGCGCATATTTTAAAAATTATTTTATAAATTAAAAGCAATAGAACACTTCTTCCCTGTTTACAGAGCCTCATCTTAACACTCGGAGGGTTGAGAGAATTCTCGAAAGTGATGTAAACCCTCGACTATGTCACAGGTTTGTATAACTGTCTCGAATTCTCCCAACCCTCCTCGTGTTTAGATGAGGCTATGTAAACACGGAAAAAGTGCTCTATAGCTTAATCTTATGGATGGAAAACATTTCTAGCCACAATCAGGATCTCCTCAGAGTTCTTTTCAAAATTTCCAATGAGCACTCCCGTCCTATTCAATTGGGAGTCCATCCCCGGGTTCTGTGATAGTCAGTAGCGTAGCAGTGTTCACTTGTTAACAAGCGGTCGCTTCTTTGTGTTTTCGAAGTGTCTGTGAAGAGGATTTAGATAAAGATAAATAGATAAATTCCTGGCGTGATATTTGTTTCATCCAAGGAGAAATCAATGTTAGGGCATATCAGTACTGCAGAATGCACAAAACCTGGTGACCAACATTTTGTTCAGTCAGCAGGGAGGAAGTTTTCAACTGCTCAGAGCAATATGGCACGGGGAAAATAGTATCTCCTACCCGGGATAACTGTTCTGTATATAAACATGAATTTAAGTCGTCTACCCCGTTAGGGAGAGGGGGCTCTTAGGTCCCTAAGGAGGTCTCTCCATCCCACTCTGTCTTGTGACTGTCACTCCACTCAAACTGTTGCCAGTTGAAGCCTGCCTCCCTCATCTACTCCTCCATTGACCGTCGCCAGCTGATCCTTGGCCTCCCTCAGTATAGACAGGACCTTACTAATTATTACCTTGGTTATTCCGGGTACGGCACGAAACCTCATTAAAAAAGTTATAGTTTCACACCAACAAAGGCTGGACAAAATTTTATCCTGGAATTAATGTTAAAAGTCTTACCCTGTTAAGGGTAAGGGAAGTAAATTAATCAGGTTGTTAAATATAACAACGCAGAAAGAAGCAATAGACATTGCTTTAATCCATTTCACGTGTTTTCCACGGTTCCAGCGGAAAAAAAATTACTCGATTCTGATTGGTTGAGAGCAGCGCAGTTCAAGTGCAACACTAGTGCAAAAGTGTAACATCAGTGTAAATTACGCATCGTAATTTTGGATTATGATGGGCTGAAAGACAACGGGAAATTTTCTAAGCCAATGATATTATGTACAATGATGAGGAAAATTTGAGCGGAAACTTTTAAAAAAAGTTTTCTTGAATGAGAAAAATGACTTCAAGAGAGATCTTCCGCTATTCCTCCACGCAATTTTTTTTCATGTTTACATTATTAATAAATAATCATACGGGCTTTCTCGTTCAATTTGGAATCAGTTTGTACTAGTGAGTTTTTCAAAAAGCTGAAATTGCACTCGCCGACGCGGCTAGTGCAAATTTAGCTTTTTGAAAAAATCACTCGTGCAAATTAATTTCAAATTGAACTCGAAACCGTATGATTACATGTAACAACCACGCTAAATACAAAATGACGTCTTGGGAATTTTGGATGGTTTTCTGTCTCTAAATGCATTTCTTGGCTTTATATTGAATGATAATCAATCTTAAACGAAGTCTCCCTAACATTTCTTTCATTCGGTCATCTTTCGTCGCGAATTTCATACCTTCAAAGCGAGGACTTGCTATTTGACGCTCCCACGAGGGGATTTGCATCTACTGCGTTTACGGAGATTTCCTCGTTTTATTTGTTCAACTGTCACTCGGTTTGGTGAAATACTAATTGGCTATTTTCTTTAAAGTTATTACCTTGATTAGATAATTTTTTTATTGGAGCACCGCTATAAGGCTTGACTAAATCTGTATTTTAAATATCCCAACTGAGTCTGGAGTATAGAATATTCGCATTGATTATGCACCTTGGTCACCTTAAAAATAAATCAATAAAAATGCTGTCACTTGCTACCTGTTACACTTCTTGGCTGAATTTCATTCTCTAAAATGGACCCTACACTCTCTCTTGCTATTTCTCACACCCTGA
>JAHPZR010001935.1:0-5000 GCA_019787425.1 Platygyra sinensis
TTATCTCCGTGCTTCGATCGTCATCACAAGTCCTTCAGTTCACAGTCGGCATCTGTCAGACCATACCTTGTTTTCTTGGTGGTATCATTGCTTGTCGTGCCTACTGTGATTATCATGACATCCTACAGTTATATTTTTATAATTGGTTGGAAACAGCGGAGACAAATTCGGGAGGAAGAAGGAGAACTCACCGGGAAGCGTGAAATGAAAGGAGCGCGAACTGTGGCCATTGTTGTGGGGATCTGTCTTGTCAGTTTCATCCCGTTATTGTCTGTACTGTGCCTCGGCTTTCTCACCTCATCACCGATCACAGTACACAAAATACACGCAGTTTATTTGGTTGCAAGTTTGAACGCCTGTTGGAATCCTCTGATATACTGTTGGAGAAATGAGAACTTTAGAAATAGTTTTAAAAGACTTTTAAAATGCAAAGCATAGCTGATCAAGGACTAGGTGCTGCAATTAGGACTGACCAACCAAAAAACCTGTAAATGAAAAATCACATGGATGACAGACAAAGAGAAAAGGAAATTGTTTCCGCGGTCTGCAGCACCAAAGAAAGAGATTAAGAAACAACCAACCACATAAGGATCAATTTAAAGATCGTCTAAGTCATATCCGCCTACTGATTGATCTCATTTCTTGAGAGATCTTTGGTTAGGGAGAAATAACATTACGCGATAAAATGCCAAGAAAGAAAAACAAGGGAAGATATAGCAGTATATTACAAGCATTCCAGTCAATGCACATTAAAAGTATTTTGCAAGGTACAATGCTACCGGCTGATTGGAATTTAACTTCGGTTATTCCTTAATGTAGAGGCGAAAGTAAAGTTTGTAACAGGAAGGTTAAAATTAAAGTGTCATTCGATTGAAACTATCAATATATTAAACTGTCCCATTATTTATTATCAGAATCTTTCAGCTGTGCCTAAATCCAGGTTAAAGACGTATGATGATAAAGCTCTATTCTGTGGTTGCCCCTAGGCTATGGAATCAGATTACCTCTTGAACTCAGGAGTGTTACGTCTGCTGACCAGTTCAAGACGCAGTTGAAGACATACTTATTTAAATTGGCCTACGATGTCTAGTTATTAGTAGTTTAGTAATTTCATTATAATGGCTTATCAGTTTTGTATTTTATAGTTTAACCATTGTTGTACAGCGCTTTGAGCAATTAGTGGACACAGTGCTAGATAAGTGATTTTATTCCTTATTATATTAATATATTAAGACCTGTTTTTTTAAGTGAGGAGACCTGAATTAGTATAAGCCCCGTGGTTTCCTTCAGGTCTCCTCGCCATCTGTTAAATCTTATAAAAGTACTGAAAATATTCAATATATGGCAAATAAAAGAAATGAATGAATGAATGAATGAATGAATATTATTGACATTATTTCTTGCGTCTTGAAACATTCTGTTGCAATAAAAATTCAGAGTTTAACATAAAAATAGCTAGCCTTTAGATTCCTAAGACGCTAAATCTAAGGGGAGTATACATTTTTTCGCATTATATAATGTTATTGCATAAAAAGACATAGTCATCGGCCATGTTGGAGGCTTGAGGAGTTTAGGAAACCTGACAATCTCTCCCCGCGAGAGTTGATAATTAATGAAGACAGTGATCGGATCGTCGCAGTTATACGAAACGACAAGTCTGTATTAAAATGCGTAATACAATGTTTATAACAACTAGAAAAACAAACAAACAAATGAAGCACCACGCTCCTTGATGGCTGTCAACAGCGCATAGAAACAAGGCAAGGAATACATTTCATTCCATTTCTTGAATTTCAAATGATTTACATTAGTAAGAATTCGATCAGCAGATTCGAGATATCATCTGGTTTTTGGTTCTTGTGGCTACAATGTAGTTAATTTTCTTCGATTCTTGCCGACATTCACTCTTTATAACACATTTTACAGAATATAAATAACGTTACTTCTCTTAATATTTAATGAACTATCCCCAGCTTATAACGATGTTGATTTTTGCTTTCAGATTCAGCCAACCAGCCACAACAGTAGAGAGCTCTTTGTCTATATTGCCAATGAGAATTAAGATTTTATTAGCTAACTGATGATGTTATTGGCTAAGTAAAATCTACGTAGGTGAAAACTAATACACAAACCAGTTAAAAGTTGCCACTTATGTTTTACAGTTTAAACCACAAAAATATCGTTTTCTTTGGAACATAGCAATTTACCAACGCCTCTTCGTGTTGGGGATGAGTCATGTCTACTGTTTCCTTCTGTTGGTTTTTCACCTTGCTGCCCTGTCTGATAAAAAGGGTTAATTGTTCCTCAGGTTAGATTCTAGATCATTCTGACTGATTAATTTTTAACCCTAATATGTGAAGCCATGCATGAAGGTACTTTTTTTCGGTACGGTTTAGAGACAAGTTATAAAGAAATCCAAAGGATAATCCCTATCTACAAGAGGATTGTTTTGTTTTCTGTGAATTATGACCAGGGAAATTATCAATACACTAAGACAAAAACTGGAAGAATCTCTCTCAGTCCCTCCGCAGGCTCTCTCAATAGCTGTTTCAATGCATAAAGGAAATAAAGTGAATTAGGAAGGTATGATAAATCCCGTCTTCAAGTTCGAAGAATCCTGCTACTCACCAAACCATGTATACTGTATGGCTTATACTACAAGTGTTTCGTCATTTCGTTAGTGTGAGAGACTGTATTTAAGAAAAGCAAGGTTGGATTCTTGTTAATTGCTTGTGTAACATTTAAATATGCAACTTTTAAAACGCCAAAAAAATGTTTAAAGGTAGGTAAATTATTAAAAAGTATGTTTAAATATAAGACACTGAAGAATATTCCCTTTACAACAAGGTTTGTTTTCTTCTAAAACTTCTTCTCTTGACAAACTCGCAGACAAAAAAATGTCTTGCCAGACCTGAGTCTTACGGAACATGAAAGGCTGAGGCTTGTTTGAGACTTCCGATGTGTTAGCGACTATTAATATCATGTTTAAGGTGAATTAGTATTACATAAACAAACGATTACCGATGCATTTTCACTTACAAATCATTCATAGTTTTAGGGAATAACAATTAGAATAAAATATCATGTCTAACGGTACAAGAAGGAGTCTACTCTCGCTCAAACTCTTGACCTAATTCGTTTAACAAGATAGTCCATATTAAGTATTGACTATCTCGTCGAAAGTATAGCAATCTTATTAAAATATTTCACCAGCTAAACGTCATGTAGATATACGTTTCGAGATACGCGTCGGCCACACTTCAATCTTTTGTTTACTCACAGGCCAAGTGACTCGCGTGCAAACAGCTTTGTACGCAGACTGCCAAGTAACTCTCCCAGTAGAAATACTAGCCTGCGTGGCAGGCGTCCGAAGGGGAAGGAAAGGGGAAAGACGAGCGCACGAAGCGCGAGAACAGACGCGTGAGGATCGCGGTAGGGGACGCCTGCAAGGACGCTATTGTTTTCTTCATTCCGCCCTCTAATTAACTATGCAAAACCCACTCAACTGTGGAATGTCTGGCTGTCAAAATCATCCAATCAGAATCACACCACTTCTTTCGTGACAAAATCTGAAGGCTCCAATGAGTTCTCGTATTTCTTGTTTTTGTTGTTTTGCACGAAAAACGACCTTAGCTTCGGACGTTGGGAAAAGCGAGAAGACGCCGGGCCAGAAAGAAAGCAATTGTAACAATGTTTGTAGAGTTTGCCAGATAAATCTAAAAGTATCATATGGCAAATGTGTGGCTCAAGCTCGCGGAAATATATTCAAACCGTCGGAGAGAAAAGAAATATTCGGAGTTGTCTTAAGCGAATCTCTGAAGAGCTTTGGGATAATAGTGATTGCTTCTTACATCGATTCGCAGTCGGCCTGCAGTGCCTGTTCATTATTCAACTGTATGCGACTCACAAGCCACTAAACTGCTACTCAGTAGTGTTCTTCTTCAATGATTGTAGAAATCGCTTATCTGTGACATTTTCCGCCGATGCACAGACAACGTCAAATTTGCCCCCTTCGATGTCTTCCAAACAAACTAGCTTCTGAGCTAAATATCAGGCAGTAAATTTCATGGCCTCGACTTCAATAATCAGGTCGCTAACAATTCTGAAAAGAGGCGTTATTACTAACATCGGCTAACCTATGATGGATTATTAGTTCGAAACGATCTCTAGATTTATCCGCCTGGTTGAATATAAATGTAAGAAGACCTTAATGGTTTCGAATGACAGGTCGCTGACCAATCAGAAGGGTGAAGTTAGGTAATTCATTAAATCTGACCAATCAGGATTTTTACGTTCATCTGGTGGACGTAAAAAACAAAGAAAACAATAGCGTCCTTGCAGGCCGTTCCTTCTCCCTCCGATCCTGCGCTCATTTTGACTTTCCTCACTCCCTTTCTACGGCCTGCCACGCAGGCTATAGAAATACCGCGAGTTTAAGTCTAGGATTCAATTTTTCATATTCATCCCTCGGCTTTGAAGTGTTGGTGTCTACTAAATGCATCCCGGCCGTTCAAAGAAAGAGCGCTGGAAGAATGATATGCTAATTCTTAGTTTTTATTTGTATATATAATTTGCTTCGGGAATAAATAAAGTATGTATGTAGGAAGCAACTTCGACTATCGACGTTATCAATCGAATTGGAAAACCTATATAAAAATTCATGAGGTTAAGAATAAACTCAAACCTGAAAGTTACAGGAGAAAAAGAATTTTTTTCTGTCTTGACAGACAATAAAATAAGATAAATCACTTTGTTATCGTCTTTGAAAAGACATTGTAAAAAATTTCGTTTAATAATAGAAGCTTCCATTGTAAGCTTCTTAACAAATCATTTTAAGCCCGAACATTTTATATACGGTGAGATGTCTTAATCGGCAGGCTCCAAAGCTATGAACTTATATATTATAAGCGATTGAAATATTCAGCCGTATTATATAGCATCTCGCTAGTTGCGACTTCTCCGCATGGAAAATTATAAGAGTTCAACATCTTAAAGTCTTA
>JAHPZR010001935.1:10000-15000 GCA_019787425.1 Platygyra sinensis
TGTAATTCTCTGACTGGAACTGCTTTAAAAACCAACTGAGGATCGAGACCTCTGGGAACGAGTTTGTTATTTATTTTAATCAGGCCATCAAGTTGATTTGGAAACAAGTCAAGCAACTGGCACTTCTGTCTTTGGATCTTTAGACAAATGCCACCACTGTCAATGGTGTAATTCTTTGACTGGACCTGTTTTAAAAACCAAGAGAAGCAACATCTTAGAATTAAAATAACTGTAAGTTACTGTTATTTACAGAAGAGCCTTGTTGTTTCACTGGTGCACTGCTGATAAAATGTCAAGGTAGTACAAATTAACTATGGGGGTTGACACATGGTTGGAGTAAAAGGATAGGGGAATTCAAGACTTACCTGAAGATGGTGTGTGTGGAATGGGGTTGTGGAAGGCAAAGCTTGCTGGATTCCCAGCCATGTTTTGATCATTGAAGTCAGACTATCTGTGTGCTGTGTGGCTGGTTAGATGTACATATCTCTAGTTTCCTCAAGGCAAACTTAGTACAAATGTAGCATGGCCAGAATGATAGATCACCTGACTATAAAATAGTGCTGAAAAGTTGGTCATTTTAACTTTCTCTTTTAAAAGGGAGATCATTCGTTTTCAAAATGATTTGTTGGGTAGTTTCAGTATTGTCCCCAATTTTACATTAAGTAGTTATTTTTACATAATGTTGCTAAATGAGACCCAAACTGCTTTATGATCACTGAAATATGTTTCTAAAACACCTGCTTGTATATCTGAGTGAGATTTGATGTTTGTATATATGTGATCAATAAGTGTTTTGTTGTCAGTTGTATATGTTGATATCAACTGTTTGTAATGATTATCCCTCACTAGTAAATTAAATAAAGGTCTTCTTTCTGTTTCAACAAGCCAGTTGATATTAAAGTCTCCAAGGATAATTATATTGTTATCTGGCGTGATGCTATTTAATGTTTCAGCAATTGCTTGACAAAGCTGTCTTACAGGAACCTTTGGTGAGCGATAAATCCCTACGATTGTCCAATTCACAAGGCTTGTTATCTTAATTATTGTTAACTCAACACCATGTATGTTGTTACAACATGGATATCCAGTTAAGTATGGGATTTTACTGTACACAGCTGTACCACCATAAGGTCTTGCTGCATTGCTGGAATTAGAATTATCATTTCGAAAGAGCTCATAACCAGGAATATAATACATCTCATCAGTATCTTGAAAACTAAACCTTGTCTGTGCAAAAATGTTAATGTCAGCACTTAAATAATTTAAGTCACTACACAAGTCTTGGATGTGTTTATGCACAGACCTTGCATTAAGATAACACAGTTTTAGAACGGATCCTGTCATCTCATAAAGTGGGGATATGCAGAGCTTTAGTTTTGCACTTGTTCTTAGTCGTTCCATTTCTTTCTTAACATCTGGATGAACAGCAATCTTATTTTCACATAGATCAGTTATATATAATCCTTCAATAGTAGTAACTCTGCTGAGCCCCACATAATGTATGTGTGGAATAGTTCTCTTGGTACTGAAGTTCACAACAATTTTAGTCTCCGTATCACCTTGTGACCTGTGTATTGCTTTTGCTGCTGCTGGACGTAATGGAAACTGCTTTCTAACAACTTGTGCTGTTTTGTTTTTACCAACTACAAACTGAGTAGTCACAGGTTTAATGGGGGTCCATGTATGCTCAATTCCTTGAAGATACAAATGTCTGTTTTCATTTCTAGTCTTCTGACCTACATCTGAGTGGTCAAACTGTACCCATACAATACCAGATGGTTTGTCTTGTTGATGCAACTGAACTAGTTTAATGACATTTCCAGCTCCATTTGTCAAGCCATCTTCAGTTCTTAGGTTCATGACAAGTTCAGTTCTTTCACCTTCAGCAAGACAAAGCTGCAAGGCTAACTGCTTTGTTTTTCTTGGATCCTTTGGTATTTGTGTTAATATTTTGTCTCTCAGCTCTGGAGAGTTAGCTCCAATAACACTATCTTGAGCATTAATTTGGAACTTGTTTCCTCTAGCTGCATTGTGAGCTCTGACATTGAACTCATCTACTTTAGCATTTTGTATAAATAAGTGTGGTGCATCCAGTGGGTTTATGATGTCTTCTTGTATGACTCTCTCTTTAAGTTTTAAAATGTCACTTTCCGTGTGTTTACCTTCACGCAACCTATTAAGTAGTTCTGCAAACACTTTGCTGTCTCTTTGACGCATTATTTCACTCAGTTCAAACATTCTAAAGTGTTGATGCCATAAATTTGGGGCAAGAACTGCATAGTCTAAATTTTTCAGGTCTTTAAAAATATACCCATCCATAACAGGCTCTAACTGGAATAAATCACCAATAGCAATGATGCTTACACCTCCAAAATCCTCTGTACAACCTTTAATATCTTTCAGTCTATTGTTTAGCTGTATGGCAAACATGCTATTTCCTACCATGGAGATTTCATCTACAAAAATTAATTTGACACCTCCAAATTGACTTCTCAAGGTGTTCAGTCTACTTGAATCAAGCCGTTTGTAATTTCTCAGGGATTGATTGGCAGGAACAGCAAGTGCACTACGAACAGTGTTGCCTTTAATGGTATATGCAGCCTTTCCAGTTGGTGCTAATAATAGAACTTTAACTTGATGAAAATCATCACCAGCTCTAGTGTTATAATATTTAAGTGCAGCCTGATACAAAGCCTTTGTTAGATGTGATTTGCCAACTCCAGCCCCTCCACTCAGGAAACAGTAAAAAGGGGTTTCTGAGGTTTTAATCTGATGTAAAATGTGATAAAAAAATTCTTTCTGCCCTTTATTTAGAGTCTGGACTATTTGACGATAATCATCATCTGGTAATTCATTTAATATCAGTGGCTCGTTATTCAGTGCTGCAGATGGGATGCCCAGATCATCAGACAGGTCATAGTTTTCACTGAAATCAGGATGTAAATCTTCAGTACCCTCGGCTTCATCTTGCAATTCAATATTTTGTGTGTTAGGTGCTAATAAATTAAAATGGTCTTCATTGCAATCTGCATTTTGTAACTGTAATTCTATCTCAGTTAGATCTTCACTACAGATAGCGTACTGCAACATTTGTTTATCTATTTGTTCTTTTAAAAGAAGGTAATGCTCCTGATATGAAGAACTACTGCCTATCAAATCAGCTTCTTCATTTCTCCATGAAGTAAAAAGCATAAGAAGTTCATGGTAGTGTTTTTCTGGTTGAGATTTGACATTAAACCAAACACTTCTAATTATCCTAGGTCTTAAACGCTTTTTTGGTTTTCCTTCTTTTTCGATTTGCATGGTCTCTTTGGCACAATCCAAAAGTTCATCATCATTGATTTCATCATCTAATGTCTCCAAAGGGAGATTGTCTACATCCACACTTTTTGACTTTTTTGTAAAGGGCTTCTGGCATGAATCATACAAAGCAGCCCAGTCAGCTAAAGTTATATTTTCAAGGCAAGCAGGTCTTTGTGTATACCTGTGCAACAGTCCATTAGAATGAATTTCTTCTGAGTCATCATCCATTTCTTCAATTTCATTCATTGATTTTAACAGTTGCACTCTTTCATCAGGAGGGGCTGTTGGAATAAAGATCACTTCTCTAGAACTTTTTCTCATTGGTAGTTGAAGAACTATGTACACTGCTTCTTGGGCACTTATTTCTACACTATTTAAAAATTTGTTGCCTATGTCTCTTACTTGTTGCTTTATACTGGAATTTCCATCTCTGGCTTCCTCACATGCTCTTTGTAAAAGCTGACTCATTCCTTTTTGGGCCTTTGAAATATATGACACAATGTACATTGCACAAGCATAAACATCTAGCACAAATTGAATATCCATATTTGCCCTCCATGCACTTAGACAGGCACTATTATAGTTGTTCACTCTCAGCTCATTTGGATTTCTTTTCAAAAATACAGTGGGAGAATTGAGCCCAGATCGAATAGCAAGATAGTAGTTTTGTTCTGTGACATTCAGATTGATCAGTAACTGGTCAAATGTGATTTCTTCACCTTCTTTCATGTCATTCAAATGTTTACTAATGTCTTTCCAGGTATCGTTATGTTTTCTAATCTCATTTTGAGACATATCATTGCCAAGAGGATACAAAATACTTGTTGACTTCATAGGTGGTTGTGGAAAATTAAATCTGCATTCTGCTTTCTTTGACTGTTTACGACAAGTTTGGCAGTGCCTGTGACTTTGTCTGTTGACAAGAAGTCCTAACTCTTGACCCGTAGGTCTTTCACAAGTGATTATTTTGTCTATGAATGATGTGACATCTCCATCTTCATCACACCCGTACACTGGAGCATCCTCAAGCCAAATTAACATGTGGATGTGAGGTGAGCCCCTCTGTTGATATTCCACTCTGTAAAACCAGTCTACTATTTTCCCTAAGGGAGCAGCACTACTCATTAAAAAATGCTTCAAGAACTGATTGAATTGATAATCAAAATGGCGTGCACAAGTCACTGGATCACTCTGAATTAACCTACACTTTTCTTCCCAGTTAAAATTCTCTAGTTCACTATCTGAATAATCTTTATCATCAACAAGCTAGCCAAGTATCCTAAGGAGATGTATCCACTGTGTTTCAGCTGATGAGAAACTACAAAACAAAGTAGCAGGTCCTAGTTGTCTGATCATAGCAAATATATCTTTTTTTGCTTTCTCAAAATAAGGAGGTGAGCCACGAAGTGCTCTTAAAAATTTGTAGCCTTCGTCAAGATGAGCTAATCTTTCCAAGGTACCTTGCTGCTTTAACTGACCAGCTGTGAGAGTTCTATTGTTCCCTTTACATTTTCGTAAAGCTATTTGAGATTTTCCCAAAAGAATCTTCATTTGCAACTTTTTAGTTTTAAAAAATATATTCTCCACACATAAAGCAGCTCGTCGGTCTGACCTTCTCAATTCTGATTTGCAAATATCACTGTAATGAACATTGACCAATCTCTTATCATTTTCAGGTCTTTTTTGACCTAAATATA